>JAODUD010000043.1:798212-808629 GCA_026784285.1 Stomatorhinus walkeri | reverse complement strand
CGCACTTCAGCCTTGTATTCTCTGACACTATTCTAGACTCTGATCTTAGTTGGTCAGGCAGGATCTTTCAGTTTTGCGTTTGTAATATCAACTTTCGGAGCCTTTTGTATGTCTTTTCTGAATCCTGGTTTTTCATAGAGATCCTTTGTAGGGCTGAGGGGGTGAATTCGTTTGTATATTTGCACTCTTGCTGCCATGTCCTGCGCCCTCTCTGTGTGGCGCGCTGTCCTTTCCAAGCATTACGACGTAGTCTGGTGTGGAGTATAAATTTCCTGTTTTCTCTCTATATGAAGGAAGCGTGAGGACGCACTGCCTCCTGTGTGACCTGCCGTAAATTCGGGACTGTCTGTGCTGACTGACTCCGAATTTAATGCCATGGACTTGAATTGCACTATTTTCTCTCATCGATTCTTTCTTTAAAATGGCTGAATTTTAACCATGTTGGAAACTTAAGTGATGAGGCCTGGTACTGGTCACAAGGGCACCTCCAGGGTACGCCAACAGGTCATCCTGGGCACTGTATGAGTTTGCCTTTGTGTTTGTTCATTAAAATGGGTTAAAAGCTGTGTATTGCGTATTTTGTGGGCTTCTATTCCAAGTAGTCAAACCTGGCATTGCTTTTTAGGGCTTCCAGTCTGACCAGTTGGCTGTAGTTTTTCACCTGTCTTGTGGACTCCTGTGTGGCAGTAAGCAATGGGAACTTGGTGTCCAAACAGGCCTTGCGCTCCTTTAATCAGGCGGAGACGCGTGTGTGTGTGTGATTCTAAGCCCTCATCGTACTGGGGGGGGGGGGGGCATGGTCTGCTGCCGCTGCCGCTCAGTGCAAAGCTCAGCCAATGACGGAGCCCATCTGGCTCAGGCAACGCCCACCCCGTACCACAATGGTGATTCCCTGGGTTTTGGTGCTCCTCAAGCTGGCCCTGCCACCACGCCTTTGAAAACAAAATACAAATGTGCCTGTTGGGCTTAAAAATTTGTAAAATTGATGACACAGAAAAACATATTTAATAACTTCATTAAAAATATACATTTGTTTGTTGAATGACAGCATTAATTCCAGTTCTAAAATTGGGACATTTCATTGGATCCTGCGTTGGTGGTGGTTGGATGGGGAAGGCTCCAGTGGGAGGGGCCAGGGCCTCAGGCCATAGTGCTCAGTAGCTGTTCAGCAGATCCCAGTCCTCCACAGTCAGTGGGACTACTTTCTGCTTGGCGGGGGGGCTCGGATGGAGGGCTGAATAGTTGGCCTCCCGCTTCCTCTTTTTCTGTGATGGGGGAGCTCTCTGACCATCTGCACCTGATGTCTGCGCTGGCTTTTGGCTGCTGGAAGCAGCTCTACAGAAATGAATCCTGGCTTTCTCACCATCCTCCTCCTCAGCACCCAAAGATGCTCCTTTAGCTGCTTCATGGACAAACCTCTTTCTTCCATCTGGAAGAGAAACACATGGACAGTGATGATGACGTGTAAGGAAATGGTTATTTGCATGTATCGTGCAGATGCTTTTGTCCAGAGCAAGGTAAAAGTGTAAAGCCTGAATTCTACTCGTGCTTCCAGCCCGTGCCATCGCGGACATTTATATTTGTGTTTGTGTCGCTGTGCAGCTACACCACCAGAACCCGAGGTGATACAGTTTTGCATGTTACGTTTGTCTTCCCACCCTACAATATATTCAATTGTTGTATCATGCAATTGAAAAGGGAAAAAAATAAAATATCCATTAATGGGGTCCTGGTTACATTTTTCAGGTTACATGGATCAGGCCACAGCATAGGGTCCACAGCTATGCTGTACTTAGTGTCGATTCTCTGCAGAATGATTAATCAGCAAGAACCTAACAAGACAACTATTCAACACGTCTGAATGTGTGCAGGAACGCCGTTGAACCCACAGAAGCGAAGCACGTCGTCTCTTTGAAGGGAAGCTCTCAGCTTTGACGACTCAGCCCTGCAGATCTCCCACTGGTTAACCACCTGAAGAAAGCAAGTCAATTCACAGTCATTTTCCACATCTCTGTTGTAGCCAGTAATGCACCTAAAATAACTTTACTACATTCAACACATAAAGGTAACATTTTGTGATGCCTTTACTGCTACCTACATCATGTTTTTTTCCGTACTTAAGTCAAATATAGATTCAAACTCAGCATGTTGTAAATAGCAGCAGTTCTGACCTGCTCTGCCCAGCCCTGCGTCTTACAGCGTGAATGACACAGGTCCATCAGTGGGACCTCCGAGAGCACAAGTCCCAAGCCGTCACAGAGGGTCTGCTTCACACGCTCACTGATCTGAAAAGCAGCAAGGCAAGCTTGAACAGGTCTCTCCCTGGGGTATTTACCACAAATAGAGATAGGTGTGAAATCCTGGAATATCAGCTGCCACCTGAATTTCCGTCCCTGACACGTCCAGCCCTTGTAGGGCTGAGAAGCAGGCCAGATACCCAACTGCCTGCTCACTGAGAGGGTTGTCTTCAGGAGACAAGATCATTTCATGTCAGTATCTTTCTCCAAGAGTAAGATAATAAAATTGCATGAGACACTGCAAAACACATTATGAAAATAACTCACAGGACAAATCGAGCAGCTTCAGACAGTCGAGTCCTCTTTTCATCACTCTAATAGGTGCAGTCAGCTTTCTCAGCCCATAATCAGAGAGGATATTATCTCCCAGAGACAGCCAGGTGAGACTGCAGGAGAGACTTCCCTGAATGATGTTTCTCTTTAAATTGTCCACGGCTTTAATGGCACTAGATTCTGCTGTAACACTACAGATTCTGGCATATACTATATGAAAATTATATTACAGTGAAAAAGAAATGTAGTGTTTTAGATATGTCAAATAGCATGTAATTTTCCTCACCTGGACAAAGCCTCCGAAGTCAAGTGTGGAAGAATCTCATGGTTATCCCCAAGTTTACAACCGTAAAGGTCTAAACTCTTAAGATTGTGAAACATTTTGATCTCCTCCAGCTTTTCTGACACTAGGAGGTAACTTTTTAAAAAAAGCGAAAGGGATCAGTCATCACATAAGTTACGATTTACACTTATATGAAGGCGGACATGTACGGTGCTGGGGGATTGGCACCTTTTTCTGAGACAGAGCGATTTAAGCACCAGGTCCCCGTAGGCTTCGCTGAAGAGGCGCAAAGCACGGTTTCCCGACTCAGCATCGGCGAACTTCTGCTTCTCCTCTGCGGCTATGAAGAGCTGCTCCGCTATTTGCTCGGGAAAACCGACGAGAGAGTCGATATGCTGCACATTTTCGGCAACGAAGAGCAATGCCATTTTAAAGAGGGACTTGGCCGTGTACCGAAGGTTGCCCTCTTTCGTGTACGTGAAGACGAAATGCTCCTTTCTCCTGCAGATGCTCACCGGAGCCTGGGATCCGCCGTCACCCCGAAGCCGCACGGAGAAGCCCCTTGGGAAGGGCCTAGACGGCGGTACCCTGCAGTGCCCAAGTGACCCGAGTGCCAGTGAACTGTCATTCAGACAGCGGAGCTCGCCGTTTTCCCGGATGAAAACAGGGCCGCTAGTTTCGTAGTTTTCCCAGGAACACATTGTGAGGTTATTTGATCACTGACCCCGAGGAGAACGAAAAATGCCCTAAACACCAGCAGGATGGTTAACCCAGCGGAACCGAGCAGCCTCTTTTAGCGCGTCGCATCCGCATGTGTAGTGGGAAGGTTCAGAAAACACATACAACTAATGGAGGAAACAGCCCTAGAGATAAGCGGCGAGCGCGCTCATGGACAGCGGCTTTATTTACGGTCCGACCCGCATAGCGGTCCGATGGGCAACAGTGAACAGTTTCCCTATGTGTTTGGCGTTAAATAAATGTGAACCAAAAAACCATCGTTAAAATAACTACTATACTTCATTTATTGAGGACGGATAAGTATTTCGGTATTCGTTTTGCAGTTATTGAAAAAAAGTAAAAAGGTCGTTAAATACAACTGATTATTTAGTTTACCCATGCATTAGAGAAAGAGATGTATGGCAATGCTACTCTGGATAAGGTAACATTTTACTCGACGGGGCACAAATACTTAGTAATAACTCAGCTACTACTGAAGTACAAATTATGAGTGAACCATGAACAAATATAGTTGCTAGTCACGATTCATTAATGATGAGCAGACATGAGATCGGTATTTCACTTGTTATTCGATCATTTCTTGTTCCTTCAGTAGTTCATAAAGGTTTACAGAATTAACAGATATAGTAACAAATATAGTAACTGCTTGGGTTGAAGGATGCGTTATGATCGGGTTATTTTAGCAAGCATCTAAAAAATGTGAACGATGGATACATTTATGATGAGTGTCTCAACAACAATGAATTAGCTGATTAGCGCAAGCCAGCAAACTTATTTATAGAGTAATAGGAGTGGCTAATAATCTAACTTCTGCATATATCTAGTAGTCATTGAGTGCAAACATACAAGCATACTCATGGAGATAACAGTACTAGCTGAATCCCACTTAGACTTTGTTTTGTAGGAATACATCGAAACATCTTGTGCTAGAAATTACACTGGCCTCATTCACTTTTCCAGTGCCGAAAAACATTGTAACAAACATCTGTATTCAAAGTCGCCAAGTCATTGTAAATATTGGCTACTGCCACATATGTATAAGAATACTATACGAATGAGCATTTACTTGCTCCTTTTCCTTTTCCATACTGTTTACCTGAATGACGACGCGGGGAAGTAACACGTGGCCGGAAGTGAATGTTTCCGGAAGTGTTGATGTTCACGTATCCTGATTTGTTTTGTCAACGTTAAACTACACATTGGTAGGTTTTTACAGTGTTTTGGGAGATTAATGGTCACTCGGTAAATTTCTGGCTGTCAGACTACGCACCTGGCGCAAATAACATGGCTTATACTGATGTACTAGATGCCGGGGCATTTGACTGCGCAGGAGATGCTGGAATGTTGCTGAATAACTGAAGGTCTCTGTGCTTGTATACTTATGACAAAATCATTTACAGGAGAATTACTGAAGGGGCCGCGATTAATATTGTGGGAGAGCTGAAAGTGAGATAAATACAGAAAGTTCCCATAAACGTTGCTAGCCGATTTTTACGTGTCGCAGTTATTCAGTTGCAGTATCAGTGAATCACATCAATACCCTGAATAACTAAGTAATATGCCCTGAATGACTGATGATAATTCTCTCGCTTTCTTTCGTTCCCCCTAATATCAATGTACATTTTCTCTTTCTGTCTCCCTCTCCGTTTCTCCCGTTCACGGACAGTTGAGCTCTGCTCCGGGGTAACAGATCAGTCTGATGTGTCCTGATGGCTGCGGCCGACGACCTGCGCTTTCAGGGTGAGTCGCCATCCGCGTCCTATTTCATAAGGCAATCTGTTTCGGGCTACAATTGTGAAAGGTTTGAAATGTTTCTGCTGCTTTCCCAAAAACGCCTGAATGTTAGAATTTGATGACGCCGAGAGCCTGCTGGCTGTAAACAGGGAGGCCACTACTATTAGTATCGAGGATCCTGGTAGCAAACCCCACAAGGTGAGGAGAGTGGCCCGGGAGAAGGACGACGACCGCAGCCTCATTGGGGACACCGACTCTGACAAAACTGAGGTTATAAAAATCAGCACATTCGTTATTAGCCCAACCCATCTGCATATGATTAGACATCTAACAGTGCCACATCTAATCTCTGTTGCAAAACATTTGCTTGCTTGTAGCTCCTTGCAGGTCAGAAGAAAAGTGCCCCCTTTTGGACTTTTGAGTATTACCAAACTTTTTTCGATGTAGAGACCTATCAGGTACTTTGCCTGTCAGTTGCGTCATTATTTCTTACTTTCAAGATTATACTGTATATTTACTCGATGAACCACATTCTTGCTGACTGTAAAATGTTCCTAGGTTCTGGACCGAATTAAAGGGTCCATTCTCCCATGGCCTGGGAAAAACTTTGTTAGACTCTATGTTCGTAACAACCCGGATCTTTACGGTAAGTAAGCAGGCTATGTGTGTCTAACATGTCACACAGTATTTCCAGGCTAAGCAGAAATGAAGGTCTGGGTTTCTGTTTGTTCTTTTAGGACCCTTCTGGATCTGTGCCACTCTGGTGTTTGCCATTGCCATAAGTGGAAACATCTCCAGCTTCTTGCTCTGCCTTGGCAGACCTTCCCATTGCTATGTGCCAGAATTCAGCAAAGGTCAGTCGCATGCAGCACACCGGAGGGTCTGGCTCTTTATAACGTTACCGCAGCCCTGGGGTGCAGCGAGCTCCAGGTGGTGCTGACTGCAGCACACTGACGGAGGTTTCATTCCCCTTTTTTCCAGTGACGCTGGCAGCCACCGCCATCTACAGCTATGCCTGGCTGGTGCCACTCACCCTCTGGGGTTTCCTGCTGTGGCGGAACAGCAGAGTGATGAACGTCGTGTCCTACTCCTTCCTGGAGATTGTTTGTGTCTATGGATACTCCCTCTTCGTGTTCATCCCTGCTGCGGTGAGAGCCTGAGTGTGGGAGCGGCTGTACCAATGAGCCTGTGCCAGTCACCTGTAAAAAGGGACATGAACCATGGAAAGGAATTTTTTACAGGCGTGTTTCTTATATGAACACTCAGATTTTACAAAAGAGTATTGTAAACCTAAAAATCCTGACAGAACCATCTTTGTTGAGTGTAGTGGACTTAAAAGCTGCGGTGACTCCATGTTCCATGGATGGCAGGTCCTGTGGATCATTCCGAGTGAGAGCGTAAGGTGGCTGTCCATCCTGGTCGCCGTGTGTCTCTCGGGTTCAGTTCTGGTGCTGACATTCTGGCCCGCAGTCCGAGATGATCATCGCAGGATTGCCCTGGCTACCGTTACAGTTATCGTCACTCTGCATGTCCTGCTTGCAGTAGGTTGTAAGGTAAATAAACTCAGTTTAAATGTCAATGCATGGTCACGCCTTTTACTGCTTGGGCAAAGGACACCCTGTGATCCTTGGGCCCTGAGTCTGTTCTCCACTGTGACTGAGTTAGCTGCCAGTGATGCTTCTTGAATTCAGTGACTGTCTGCCTGCTTTAAGACATGCTTCCACCAGGCCTGATGTCTTCAGTCAGTGCTGTGCCCCACTCTGTCATATATGTGGCACCTCTGTGACAGGATGTGCTCCTTGGTGTCGTCTAGATGCCCCCTTTAAAGGCAATAATTCTGATCTGAGTCATCCATTTGATTTTAGGAGTATTTCTTTGACGTGCAAGACATGACGGATCCTGCCCGTTCTGTCGGCAACCTTGCTAGCAATAGAACGGTGCTGACAGCAAAGCCGCAGTGAGATGGTACGGCTCCCCGAGGTGAGTTCTGCCGCAGTGAACGGTACAGTGTGCAGTGAAATGCTTGCTTGCTTAGCTGTAAGACACGGGGAACTTAAGTATAATGGTGGACATCCTTAAATCTCATTCACTGAGGTGGCGAGTGCTTCTTTAAGTTGTTTCCTCGACCCCACTGGTTTGCACATGGATATGTTACGTGTGACAGGGCAGCTGTAAACGTACTGGAAATGTAAAATTCCATCAACAAGCTGAACATAGGTTGTAATGTAATCGCAGTGTGCAGTATTTCATTTGAACATTTGACTGTGTAACATTATATGTAACGTGATGCATCACACTGCCTTCCTGTGCACATTTTCACCTTCTCCAGTCAAGTGTTATTCTTTTTAAATTCAGCTTCTCTTGTTGCCTTGATGCAGGGCATTGAGTTGCAGTGTGGAAAACGCCATTGGACATGCAGAAGCTGCCACAGCGTGACTGTGAACTGCTCTCGGCAGCTCCAGAGGGGACTTTGGTTCACACGTACGATGAGTCTGAAACTGCCTTAAAGACTTCGCTGTCTGTGCCTCAAATGTAGCTGCACTGTAAATCGTGTAGAGGTCACTGTTCTGGTGTGGACAATTCATAACGCTGTTAAAACTGTGTACGGAGAACATACGCGCTTAACGTTTGCCTCTGACTGGGTGTGTTTGCCTGTGCATGTCTGTCGTGGTGCCACAGCAGTTTCCCACTCCCAGTGTGATCATGGTTGTCTCTGAATGGGTCAGTCACTAGCCAGCATTCTTAGCCATCATTAAGGTAAAAGCCCTGCAGAGCTCCTTCGTAGCAGGATGTCTTAAGCGGGGCTCAAATATTAACTCTAAAGTTAGAGTCAGGGTCCTTTTTATAGTAGGTCCAGTTCTCAAGTGATACTCATACACCAATGGTGTGTGGTTGGATAAAGACAGTTGTCATTTACTGTTTTCAGCAAGGATATCTGCTCATGTCATGGTGGAGGTGATGGTCGTAGCATTTACTGTATCATTTTATGAAATGGATGTGTTTATGTTATTGATGGATCATTATTACATTTTTATCAATAAAAATATCCAATTATGTTTCCCTTTGGCCTTATAATTTTGAAGTTAAAAAACATTATGAAAACCGTTATTATTTCTGTTTAACGGTGACTCCTAGAGCTTTTGCCTTCGATGGACAGTGATGTTGTAAAGCGGTATGCCAGGTCTGAGCCATCCCAAGGATTAAATATTCAAAGGAAGGAATGTAATCAATATGGATTCACGTAATTGAATGGTAACCAGACAAGCTGCTCCCAGACACCGGTTAAGTTTATGTATTTAAGTATTTAGTTAATTAGATCAATCTGGCATTTCATACCAAGAACGCACAGCACATCTACAGTATCAGTATTGCAGCACTGCCTGATCTTATCCGGTGGAAAGTATTACATGCACCCAGTCAACGTCTGGAAAACGAAGAGGGCTGCCAGTTCCCGTATATTCAAGGGAAGTCAGATGTGCTGTCCAGTGTTTACAGTGTGTGAACCAAAGACAAAGTGTCATCTGAAACTGTGTCAGCGACGTGGTTTTCCCTAATTAATGGTCATTCTAGCCTAAGCTTAAAGTTACAAGGTGGTGTTTCTGCTGCACAGTGCCATTCCTTATAAAAGTCACCTGCTCTTAGCTTAATGGGCATTTAACCTTTGGATTACTGATTGTTCCTCACGATTTGTCTGCATTTATGCAGGATTATTTTTCAAGAACCGAAGATTTACGCAGCTATAGTCTGTAAGCCTAAAAGTGATTTATTTGCAGTCATGTGTGAACTGGAATATCTCAGTTATTGATAATTGATAATGGCTGCTGCTGTTAATGTGGAGAAGCTGTCCAAGCTGGAGCTTGTGAAACTTCTAGAGAAATTCAGAAAAGAGAGAGATGATGCGACACACAGGGAAAGTTTCCTTAAAGAGAAACTGCGGCAGCAGGAGTGCAGGACGCAGGTGGCCGACATGCTGAAACGCAAGCTGAAGAACATGTCTCTGGACAACAGGGTGCTGCGCAAGACCGTGAAGAGCCTGCGGGTGGACCTGGGCCTGGAGTCCAGCCCCAACTTCCAGGGGAAGACTACCAGTGATATCATCCATGAATTGCAGGAGAAGGAGCGTCAGTGCAGTTTCCTGCGGGAGAGGAACGGGAAGCTGAGCCTGGCGGTGGACAGCCTGACGTCCCAGCTGGCTAACAACGTTGCCTCCAAGGCCATTGTGGAGGAGGAGCTGCAGGCACTCCAGCAGAGCCTGAAGGACATGACCAACAACCAGAGGCGCCTACTCAAGCTCTGGGAGGATAAGAAGGTGCAGAGGGAGCAGCTGATGCTGCCGGCCATCCCGCAGCGAGCCGGCCACAGAGCCGTGCAGACCGACATATCCATCGGACCTGCAAACAAGCTGCCTCCGGGCTGCTTCGAGGGGAGACAATATCGATGGGAAGCCGAGAAGAATAAATGCGCTTTGGAGAGAGGGAGCAGCTCGGGCGTACAGCCCGATGGCAGAGAGAAAGCCTCTCTACTGCCTTGAGCAGTGACCCGTGCAGAGACGTTCCCCCGAAGTGTTTTTAGCGGTGTTTAATATTATGGCTTAGAACGACTTACTGCGAGCAGGATTTCAAAACACGGGTTCTTCACTAACCCGACCTATTAAAATAAACAATAAAACAAAAAGCCACATTGCGTCAGCAAGGATCGTTTAAAAAATTTTTCGAATTACTTATGACGCTAAATTTCGTGCCAAAATAAACACGAAATCACGTTCTGTGACGTTTGAGTGTGTGTGTATAGCATACACATATATATATATATATTGTGGTGGTTCGAGCACCGCCGGGTCCGTTGGGGGTGGGCAGAGACGCACACGGGAGACGTCGGAGGAGTTTGCAAGTGCGGCAAGTTTTATTTAATAATCTGATTGCAATCAGGGAGCGACTATCTGACATACATCCAGCATGTACATCAAGTGGCTCTAAAGTACCTATATGCTCTGCTCTCTTATAACCCATTTGGGCTTCGGTCCAGTTTTAGCCAGTTCTTTCCCACTCTCTAGGTCTTGTCCATTGGCATGACAGCAACCGATTTGACTTTT
>JAODUD010000043.1:784612-798112 GCA_026784285.1 Stomatorhinus walkeri | reverse complement strand
TTAAAACTGCATTATTGTAGAATTAACCCCTTAGTCCATATTCTAAAAATTGCATTATTTAGAGTAAACCCAACAATATATATATATTATATGTGTGTGTGTGTGTGTGTGTGTAAATGACTGGTAGATTTGAAGTTGGTTATTATCCAATTTACACATTACACTTCATATCTCTACAGGGCAGTCTTGTTTTCTGTTTTTATCTTAAATCTTAGGAAAGTAGCCTTTATACATTCAACACCAGGTTTTATGTATAATCAATATTAAATGTATACTTTATTGTGATACTCGCTATTAAAACCACTTCAATTGAAAATTTCGTGTTATTGCCTTTAATTTGCCATAAACGGATGTGCGGCGGTTTTTAGTCAGGCAGCGCCGCGGGCAGCTGCAAGTACCGGGGTCCTACCGGCAGTCATAGGCGCGGGAGTCGCGCGCTTAGTAGGGACTGCCTTTCTGCTGGAGCGACGCTCACCATCGCAGCAATGCTGCCCTCGACCCCGAATCACTGGTTCGTTCGCAAGGTGAGTGTGACCCGCCGGCTCGTCGTTGGTTCGCCAGCCTTTGGCTGTATGAGGGGGCGCAGAATCGCACTTTAATGCCTCTGTGTGCGGTGTCAGAAAGCGACTGCAGGCACTCGTGCACAGTTAATTTGCCGCGGCGGTTATTACAGATGACAGGCTTTATGTCCGCTGGCCGGAACGAACGGATACGCTGTACCGGGAGTCTGATGTATCCCGACCTTAAGCCGGCAGTAAGGAAAACAAGAATGAGAGTAACACCTGACGGCGGCGCTCGCCTATACTGCCATGTGACGCACCTACAGACCCTTATGGACTGTAAAACGGATCTCTGTTGCCTCTTTGAAGGTGATTTACTGGAGGTGGGCGGCCAGCGTGGCATGGTCGCTGCTCCTGCTGCCGGTGTGCACGGCGCTTTTCGTGCTCCTGAGCAGAGTCAGTCTCCTACATCCTATCGGATGGATCTCAGGTGAGCCCGGACCGGTGGTGCTCTTCAGGTCGCTGCGTGTTTCAGCAAAGTCCGTCTTTCTGACTGGTGCCCCTGTCATTGCATTAAGAGGCTCTTCACCTTGCAGAGTCCTTTGGCCTCTTGTGCGGCTCCTATGTGATCTTCTCCCTTGTGCTCCTCTTTGGAGTGCTCCTGGTGGTCGGCTTCTTCAACCTGGAGTACTACACAGGTGAGTCTCCCGTGTGCGTTGGAGCAAGCGAGAGAGCACTGGCTGGGCCCCTCTGACAGCCCCATCTGCCCCTCAGTGGTGCCCTCCATCCCCTGCACTAAGATCGCCCTGCTGGGGAAGGTGCTGCATCCAAGGCAATGCATTCACATGCTGGTGCACTGCATGCTGGGAATGGTGATGGCCTGGTGCACGGCCGCCATGATCGGTGGCCGGTACCGGACCCTGTCCTGTCCATGTGTCGTGGAGGAGGGGTGAGTCAGTTTCAGTAATTTGAATGAGGAGACGGCCCCCTGGGGGTGCGCTCCCATCTACCTGTGTGTGACGCTCTTTCTGCCCCCGCCCCCCTCCCTCATGCAGGGCTGCCCCTGCCACCTGTCTGAATGAGCTCCACCTGTTCTTCCTGCTGGCTGGGGGCTTCGTGGGTTTCAGCTACAGCCTGCTGGGATTGCTCAACAACGTGAACTACGTCTCCTTTAAGATCATACAGGTAGCGCAGGCGGCGGGCGCGAGGAGGCGGGATGCCGGAGCTGCTGAGGCCTGCTGACACTCTGCTCCCTTTCAGCGACACAAGTACCTGTGGTTCCGGTCCTCCCTGCTGGCGGTGGTGCACTACAGCGCAGTGCGTGCGCTCTATGCCATCAGGAACTTCTGTGTCTTCTATTACTTTCTGGGTGAGGATCTGATTCTGGGGGGCTGGGGCTGGAGCTGGGGCTGGGGTGTGCTGAACGTCCACCCTGACACCCACAGGATACATCCCCCGAACGTGGATCTGCAGTACGCTGGGCCTCCTTCGGGACAGGTGAGAGGTTCGCCTCCGCATGCTTGTGGTACAACATCTTTGCTGGTCCTGATTACCTCCCCCGACCCAGTTCCCTGCACCGCCTGGACTCACTGGCTGGCTTGCTGGATCTCCCCCTGCTCTACCACCTGTGGCTGAGCTGCTGTTTCCTGCTGCTCACCTGGCACGTCAGCGTGCTCCTCTTCAGGATCTTCGTCAGTGAGGTCAGCAGCTTGTCCTGGGAGGTGCCCGCCTTCCGGGGGCCTCCGGGGAGCTCTGTATTGAGGTGCAGTTTCCCACAGTGGCCCCGTTAAAGTGCACAGCTCCTTCTATATGATGTCTTTTTCTAAAAGGCTTACAGCTTTCCGGTTCAGTCGTCCTTCTCTGAAGATGCCAGTCAGTGCCTCCCCAAAGTAATAAGTGAGAAGGAGCCGATGATCCTAAAGGTGAGGTGGGCCCTCTGTTGCGTCTGCGAGCCCTCCCTCGCTGTTGGACCTTTGTTGAGGTCGTCCTGCTCTTGTCCTTACTCCAGTTTCTAGGCTTGCAGGACCTGGCTGTGCTGGCTCACAACTCCCCGTGCAGAAGGCAGGAGGTCTTCAGCCTCAGCCAGCCCGGTATGCCTGTCGGCGTGGCAACAGCCGTCTGTTAGCCGTGGGCCGTGTGATTGGTCAAATGACTGTGTGTCGCTGTGCGGCGCTGGCAGGTGGCCACCCCCATAACTGGAACGCCATTTGCACGGAGTGCCTGGCCCTGCTCGGCGAGCTGACCCAGAGGCTTGTGCTGTACCAGGAGGTGCTGTCTTCCAATGGCAGGTCCTGGCCCCCGTCCTGCGGCAGTGACCACAAGTCTACCTCCTCAGAGACGTCTGGTATGGGTTTCTGGGCGTGGCGCCGTGTCGGAGCTCCGAGTGTCCCCATATCCCAGTCGTGTGACCTGGTTGTGGTGTCATTTCATGTCTACTTTGCAGGGAATTCTGGGACAGAAGAGCTTACGCACACACCACGAGGGAGAGCAGGGTTGAAGACCCCAGTCTCCTCGCTGTTCCGGGCCCCCATGGGGGGTGCCAGTGGTACTCTGCCCTTCACCCCCGATCTGGACAGTCCCTTCTCCCCTGCCGTCACGCAGCGCATGGCCCCTGACCCCTCGTCGCCCTGGCATGGCTCTGTGCAGAGCCCACACATCATGCGGAGGGGTCCCAAGCTGTGGAGCTCCTCTGCAGGTGAGCCAATCTTTAGAGCCTTGTGGAGCAGTTCTGCCCTGAGTCTGTTGTGGACACAGGAAGGACCGCTTCTGTGACCACAGTCATACACGGTGATCACTTACCTCGGAAGTCGGAGCTGGGAATGACGTCACACCTGAGTTAGCCGTGTTCCAGTAAAAGCAGCAAAAAAGCCATTTGGCAAAACCAGGAACTGGTTTAAAAAAAACTGGATTTCTTGCTTAGTGGGACAACTTGTCTGATTTAAGGTTCCCCAGTTTAAATGGACTCTCTCTTCATTCACTTGTATTTAGCACAGACCACCTGAAATTCCACAAGTAATCCAGCAACAAATTAGGAAATCCTTTCTGAAGCAGGCCCCAGTGCTAGGCATGTTCATTGTTGGCAATGTCAGTCGATAAACACCTTGTGTGTTATTTTCCACATACAGACACCATAGCAACATGTCCACAGATAGCGGATGAACCGTACTCCGTGTACGATCGATTTAATGAAACCTAAGACAAGCGCTAGTAAACAGTGCAAAACCACAGCTTTAATTTCTCAGGTCGGGAGTGCAGAGGTTCCTCCGACATAAGGGGGTGTTCCAGTTGAATTTTCCGACTAGGAACTCAGGATTTCAGAGTTCAAATGGATCCAGCATGGAGTAGGACCTGTGACACCCGACACCACGGAGGTGTAACTGACGGAGTCCGTGCCTCAGGTGACCGGCCTTGTTTGATTACAGAGTCTCCTCCTGGCTGCGTACTCCCAGAATCCCCTGCTGCTGTGCCCAGTCCACCTGCTGGAGCCCAGAAACCCAGCTTCCTCTCGCTCTGGTTCCAGAACCGACAGGAGCAGGTTGGTCCCCTTGCCTGGCTGGTCTGCACCCCGTTGCCGCCTTTCTGCCATCCTGTAACATTACATACCAGCCGCCCACCACTAGTGATGTCTGCTGGAGTGAGATGCTCTGCTTACCTTTTCAATCCCAATTGTCTCGTCCAGGTTAAAGGTTTCTTGGCTAAGCGAGTGCTGATAATGTATTTGTTCAATAAGGTAAGGGGGTATGTTACCTGCCATTGGAATGCATGCAGGCATTACTAATCCAGCCCAGATTCAGGAACCCCACTGCTTTGGTGTAATTCAGTTTGCTTCATTGGGGGTGAAATTTCTCTGCTGCTGTGGGGCTCGCCTCAAGTGATCCTGAGAGATTTCACCATACTTGACGTGTGTGTTGGTGTGTCAGGGCTTGCATGTGTGGGTGGGGAATTCAGTTCATTGACTTAAGCTCTGTGCCGATTACCATGCCTGTCTCCATCGCTGGCTAACGATGCACCTCTTCTGTGTGATTAGCTCAGTGATTCCCTTCTACTGTTCTACCTCATAGTGCCATAGTATTCCTGTGTATGTCTCTTCATCCAAATCCAACTGGAGGATACCTGTCCCAGGCTGTGCACATTTCACGCGCACATTCTTCTGCAGAACACGGCAAACATTTTATGGACAAGGACAGAATTAGTTATGGAAGAGAAGCTCTTGGGTCTCTCAATACCAGGAACGCAACAATGGTCTTGTGCTTTCGCTAACTTGGCACGCAATTAATGATGGGATTGGATTCATTCAGGGTGGATGCAGCCGATGTTTGGGGCAGGACAAGAATTACATGAGGATTTTTACTGGTGTCCGTTCTTCTGTTCTTAGTGTTAGAACTGGACTTCAACAATGGAAGATGACATAAAACGGGTATGCGGGAGCACAAGTATGGTCAAGTACGCGTATTGAAAAACAGCCCATGTCTCCGGTTGGGCTGCTCAGCTCCTTCTGAATGGTTCAAAAGGCCTTGGAGATGTGTCCTCCACCATTTGGCTGTGCATAAGCAAAGTTCACTTTCAATTTTACTGCCGAAGAGCCTGTAGAAAGGTTAAGATTCTGTCATTTTTATTTTTCTCACCAAAAAAAAGCTTCAAAAAAAGTGTTGCATTATACTGCATCATTTCTGTTCTCGGATCAGATCCTGCCAGTTGCACTGTGGTTTCTACAGGTCCGGTTAACGCTCTCTGCCAGTACCATGAACGGCCATTGACATTCCTTGTTTCCCCTGCAGCTTCCAGAAGCTTCCAGTCAAGCTCTCTTTGCTGACAGCCAAATGCACATCTGGGCACTGCAAGGTCTGAGAGCAATTTGTGACATTTTATCATGTCGGTTTATTCTAGCCCTGTCTAAATAAATGGTTGGATGTTTACTGCAGTCTGTTGTTTTTGTGTGTTTAGAAATTAAAAACCACTTAGCCACTCTGCTACTTGGCTCTGCCGAAATGAGATGCAAGCTTGTCTGCTTTATGCTGTGAGCTTATTGCTCTTAATTACCTCCTTGTTAGTGCTGAGATTTGATGTGTTCTTGGACTCTTAAGTTTCCTGTAAGATGTGGGTGTTTCCCAGCTGTTTGACTGCCTTGTCCCTTCATGTTGGTCTAGGACTCTCTCATCTGGTAGCTGCCTCCTTCACAGAAGACAAGTTTGGTGTGGTACAGATTACACTACCCAGAATCCTCAGCAACCTGCTGATGTTGCAAGAAGTAAGACTTTAACACACGAACAAAACCCTCTGTGCTTTTAGCTGTGTCTCGTATGTGTTTGTTGGGATGTACTGCCTCTTAGGTCTCTCCTTTCCCCATCTCCTCTCCCCATTCAGGCTGTAGACAGGCACTTCAAGCTGCCTCATGCGTCCAGTAAACCCGTGAGGTCCACCTGCTGCTTGGAAGATTCCACCTTCAAAATGCTGAGGTTTGGCCTGCGGGCAGCCCTGAAAACAGCGCTTTACAGAATCACTGGCACCTTCGGTCAGCACTTGCAGTACGTCACTGTCCTATTCCTCGTCTGGAAGACCCCTGTCCACCCTTCTCCCTCTCCCTCACTCACCCTCAATGTCCCCTTTTCGCTGTGTAAGGCTTTCTCCTCTCCTCTTGGATGTCCTCTTCCCCGATGTCCCTTCCTCTCTGATGTCCTGTCCCCCTGATGTCCACAGCGCAGTCCAGATGTCGGCTGAGCACCGGAAGCGACTTCAGCTCTTCATGGATTACAAAGAGTAGGGCAGCCATTTCCATCCAGGTGGGGTGAGGGTCCAGCCGCTGCACTTCTGTAGAAGAAGCTCCCATCACGCGGCTTCCCATGATGCATCGGGGCTGCGGTGGCGTCCTAGTCCCTGTGGGGGTCCGACGCGGCTGTTGTGTTGCTTCTGTGAGCTGGATCACCATTCAGACACCAAGACACAAAATCATGATTGTTTAATGGAAATGTTCTGAAAGGGTGTTTACATTTTACACAAGTAAAATCAGTGCTAGATACAGCATGCACTTTTTCTTTTCTTTTTATTTTTTTTATTTCCGTACCTCTAAGAGCCATTGGCTACGTAAAGAATTGCTATGGTCCTTGATGCCAGCTGTGGGATTAGCATGTACAGGGTTATCATTTAGCTCCTTCCAGTGGGCTGGGTGGGTGCAGGTCTGCAGAGTTGCTTCCACTTCATGTTGTCCTGTTGCACTGTTAGCCTCCGGACGCACATTAAATACTGCCTTGTGTTTCCTCCTGCGTTGTCTCTACACCAAGATCCAGTGCAAAGTTCCCAAGATGTCACCTGTGCAGTTTTGATGAAACACTTCATCTCCTCAGATACCCTAAGTACTGCTGAAGCCATTACATGAATAATTCCTAAGCCTGTGGCTGTTATGTAAATGGTGCAGGGCTTTTGTATGAGAGATTGAGGGCAGATGAAGTGCAGTCCTTCACAGCTGGAGGCGGCGCTGTGTTTCACAGCCTTATTGAAAATGAAAAACGTATGATCTAGCATATAACTAATACATACTGGAATTGTTCACCTAACATACTGTGTATATAGAGTGTTTTGTTATGCAAGTTACTTGGAGTGACAAGCTGACTTTCTACATTATTTTATATTGTAGATTTTGATAGTTTCATTATTAACGTATGTGCCGCAAACTTGTAAACATGAGAATCGCTCAACGTACTTTTCTGAATAAACGAATGAATGGTTTTGCTTTTTTTTTTACACTTTGAACCCTCTTGGCTAAACGTGTAATGTTGCTGATACATATACTAAGCTGCGTTTCACTGTAGAGGTGTATCGTGATGAGGAAATACGTTTGTTTATTGTTGAACAGCAGAGGTCGCTGTTGCGTTTACAAAAACGACGCGAAAAATGGCATAAAACTCACGCAGCCTTGTGTTCATATTGAGCACCATTTAGCCATGTTCAGGCCGCACACAGTGATATATGGTGCACTGATTAAGCAACGGGAAGTCAAACCCACCCGAATGAAATGTGTACACATGCATAAACTTTTTTGTCTACCGGAATTTGATAATTAAATTAACAAAATAGTACGTTAACCACCTCATTCCAAGTTCGTGATCGCACTTCGATTTGTTGTATTATTCGGTTGTAGAATAACTGTCGGTTGACACAATAACGTAGTTATGTAAGAAAAAAACGACGATTACCTTCATGTATTTATTCATTGACGGTGCTTTAAATTACTAAAGTAATATTTAGTGGTATTTTATATTTATAGCAGTGATTTGTGCCAATGGAATGTTATATATTCTTGCCAATTGTTTTTCATTAAATAGTATACGTGTTAAGCGTGTTTTTAAATCCATATTGTTCAGATAGGCCTCAGTTTGGAGCATTCTACATTTTTTCCCCTCCAACAATTTTTGTATAAAAGCCACATTTCAATGTAATGTTCCGTTTTCTGTGTTTATGACTTGGATAAACCACTAGAAATGGGCTCTGTCATGTCAAAGCATAATGCTAACCGCAAGAAAACAAACAGTGCCGGTTTATAAAACAGATGAATACACGTCTTTATTCCGTATTTGCATGTGGTTTGAACCGGGGTTCCTTTGACAATAATACAAAGCGACCATGAGAATCGCGTTCTACAAGTCCCTGTGTATTTCATTAAAGGACACTATATGATTTTAAAAGCATGTTCCATTTTTGAAATATGTGCCGAAGTTGTGACATTACCAGTACAGTTGATCTGCTTTAAAATTACACAGACCCTCGCACGTTTCACCTCACAAAACCTCATTTCATGGCACCGAATTTATCATGATTTCGTTGTATTGTTTTCAAAATTGAGTTGTCCTTAAAGTTAATTTCTGCTCCTTCAATATTTAATTCTATTCAAACTGAGTTTAACAAAAAAAAATCAGCACCTAGACTGCAACTCACTTTTAAAAGCACGAAGTTTAACCGCACATCTGTAAGTAGACGTTAACCCAGCACACCTGCACGTGTATTCCGTCTTCAGAGCAAGGAGCCGCTCCATGCTTCCTCTCGTGAGCGCTTTTCCAGAGCCCTCCTCCTACCCACAGCTGGATCCGCCCATTTCCTCCCGTGCATGCACATAATTGGTCCGCGGAAGTTTCGTTTCTTTGTTTCTACGATTTTAGTGGACGAAAGACATGTCATTAAGCGAAAAAAACGCGTGCTTTGATTGTTGGAAATTGATGCTCCCAAAAACTCAGGATGATTACTGTTCAAGCTGGAAAGGATGCTGTGGGTAAATACGCAAAACATTTGCACGCTTTTGGAACAAGAAAACTTTTATTGCAACTGTCCCTCTTATCTTTTTCATTTTTCTGTAACATCCAGACGTCTAATAAGGTAAGTTTCCTTCAGAAAATGAGTTTTGTTCGCGTTTTGTTTGGTAATATTAATATGCCAATAAAAATGTCCTGATGTTTTCGATGTACTTTTAACGGGACGGTGCTGATACTGATTGCAATTCCCGGACTCCTGTATAATCTGTAAAACGTGTCAAAGCGAAAATAGCAGTTTAACTTTCTGCTCTGCACCATCTGGGCTTTGGACATGACAGAGACTTATCACTAATTACAATTTTGCTCACATATAACAGCAGACAGAAGCTCCGCGGCGGTTGCTGTCTCAAAGAGTGATTTCAAAGAGTGACCTTGCATACAGGAAAATCTGAAATTCAGATGCAGAAATCGGCGGCCGCCTTCGGGATGCTCGGCCAGCATGAAGCCCCCGCGTCCGTTCAGCTTCCCGGCCTCAGTTTCTCTGTGTACAGTGTCAAGAGAAGCGGGGAGGGGGCTACCGAGTCCAGTAGGAACTCCGGCGACAACGGCAGCGCCAAGAGACCCTCCGCTCCGTGTGACAGCTACCTCCAAGGACGGAAAGCTGACCGGGCTGCCTTCAGCCAGGACGCAACGCAAGGTGAGCCCGAGCCGCTCCGCCGGCCGCCCGTCATTTCCAATCCCTGCATTTTTCTCAAACTGTACTTAAAGTATGAGAGCCTACAAACTTTAAAAAAGTATTAGAAGATGGTATTTTATGAGCTATAATAAACATTCTATGAATTCATGGGACCTCACCTGTAAACATCGTAAGTGGTATTGCCTGTCCTGGGGCATGGGGCGTTCACTGTATAGTTGTTGCATATGAACACCTGAAAATCATAAAGATGTTGTATGCCAAACGGAAATGACATTAATATCATTACAATAATATTAAATTAATTTGTGCGTATGTAAACACGCGCGCACTCTGTATGTGTTACTTAGTTTCAGCATCCAATCTCTCCCGGGTCCCGACCCAACCTCTTGCCCGCCTTACACATTAGAAAGATACAATACAAAAGCTTATTCGGCTTATTTTTGGCGTGAGAGAGGATTTTGCGAAAGAACTTTAACACCCTAATAATCTCTGTTAGCAATTTGATTACATTTACCAGGGTTAATGAAAGCCAGCGGTTCGTGATGCAGTCATGCCGGATTAATGAAAACAATGGCTTTCTGCAGCCAGCACAGCACATGGGTCGCGAGCCGGCGTTAGTTTCAGCCAGAAAACACACGCTTTCCGCCGGAGTGACTTTCTACAGTATAGAACAAAAGCGGGGAATCACTGAACATATAGGCCTACTGCAGTTGGGGCACGTTTTACTAAGGTTCATATTTTTTTACATTGATTTATTTATTTACTTTTATTAAATCTGGTGCCCTTTCCGGTTTCTTGAACGTATATATACGGGCCGGTGAAGTCTCCGAGGCGCCCGGTGCTTCGAGCCCCGATGCGACAGGCACCTGTGCTCTTCCCGACACCCGCAGATTACACAAATACAGCCCTGCGCATTAAAGCCGCTTTAAATCACACGAAACACGGGGATTTGGTTATGTAACTTTTAATGACATATTTTAGTTTTTAAATACAGCTGCAAATGACACCAAACGTGACCAGTTATGATCGAGCTCACTTCTAAAGTTCTCCCAAGTAAAGGCCAAATTTATTTCACATCTTACTTTATCTTATTGCTGTTTTTCAAGTGAAACTTCAGTCCGGACCAACATTAAAACAGTCAATTTTCTATTTACCGTGCTTGTTTTTTTTAATAACTCTGGAGCCGCTGTTTATTTAAATGTAATTATTTATAGCCAGTTTGGTATATATGGTTCTAATAAAATGTATTTTTATTTGCATTTAAATTGACTTGGGGTTTGAAAAGCGGTTCCAGGTTTTTATGTGTCTCGCAGGCGGCGCGAAAGGAGAAGCTATCGTCTATTATGTCATATGCTCCTTTGAATCGAAAATACTACGTGGGCCAATGTAATACGTAATACATAAGTATTACCTCTTAATGGTTGTTAATATTTCTAAACGTATTACCAGTATACATTTTACAAAGGTAGGCTACATATAAAATTATAGTGTAGATATCGTATATTAAACCGTTTTCCGACGAAAGTCTGCAGATTTGTTAAAATATACCTTTGACACAAGATTATCACCCGTCGACACAGCGAATCCTTTACTTAATCTGTTAATGTTCATATATAAAAAAAGTGAAATGTATCTTCCTATCTGGTATAAGTAGCGTGAGTCGGACGCCGTATACCAAGTATAATCGGCTGTTATTTATTTATTGGTTATTTTCCCCGGACCTTGCCGAGGTCAAGCCGAGTAAATCCGCCTTCTCTGCGACGGGGCCCGTATTCTTAAAAACCGGCGGTCATGTTGTTGAGTGATAGCGGTGGCGTTACTCCCTTGCCCGAAATTATACTTATACAAAGCATATTAGTAATTACATGAGCCTTTTGTGAGGGGCAGCCTGGCGGATTTGATTATTATTTTATTCCAAACGAAATGTGAGCCGTATGTGTGTATGGGAATACCGCATTTATATGCCTCTCGCATCGTAATTGGACCTGCAATGTCGCTGCTCTTCCAACTAAAATATATAATTTGAACATCTATGTATTTTTCAGCTTCAACACATGAGAGGGTTGTAATTTTGTTAATGTTACTTTTGTAATTATTATTATTACTTTTAAAGAAACAAGCTTTTGTGAGGTCAGGACCGTGTCAGCTGCTACGGCCGGTTAGTCCGGGTTATTTTTCTTTAGCTTTGCCCTGTAAGTGCTGTGGAAACACCTTTCAGTCTGAGGTTCTTCTGAACAGCAGCAAGTCACTGGGCTCAGCCCCCTGGCATCAACACCCAGCCGCTGCCCGCATGTCGGGATGACAGCGCATGCGACACTTTCTCACTCAGGTGGTGATCCCGGTGGCCCCCCCTCCACTCTGCTGGGCTGGGCCCCGCACCGGCAGACACACGCGCTTCTCGTTGCGGTGGCTCGTGGACTGTGGACAGGCTGGATGTCGTGGTGACCATCACCCCCTAAAACCCGGGATTAGCCTCGTGGTACGTGCATGGTGCATCATGGGGGAAAGAGCAGAATAGTCACTATGGCTAGCCCTCTGGGTGTGGGGGCTGGGTACACACATACAAGGGACAGGCATTCACCTGAACGCATCTCTTTGGGTTGGGCTGAGGGAAGCAGTCAGGAGGAAACCCACATGTGAACGCTTACCTTTCCTGTCAGCAAAATGAGATTCTTTGAATATAAATATTTAGTTGACTGTGAAATGTCACATGCCAGCCACTTGTGGGGAGTAAATTAGACTGCCCCTTAGATGTCACTGGGACGCCCTCTGGAGGCTGGTCTGGGTATGCGATGGTGAAGCTTGTGTGACTCTGACGCATTTACGGTGCCTCCTGATCTCTGTAGCTTCCGGTCAGGACAGGAAGGAGCCGACTGTGTGTGGTTCAGTCCCCGCTGTCTGGCCTGCTGTTCCGCTTTGCTTAGGGCCGCCTGACCTCGGTGACGGACAGAATTACTCGTGCCTCAAAACCACCCGCAGACTTATGCACCTGTGTGTGTGTCTGTCACTGTCTGTGTGTGTGTGTGTGTGTCTGTCACTGTCTGTGTGTGATTATGTGTGTGTGTGCCTCTCTCTCTCTCTGTTTATTTACAGGAATAGCGATATGGGTGCAGCTCTCACTGTGAATGATGCTATACAGTCATATATACTCATATTCATTATAAAACTATATATTCATATTGTGAGCAGTAACATCGCAGGCACCATACAGAATATGAAGTGTGACCCACAGCATGCCAAGGTCTCAAGGTGAAGAAGCTATAAGCCTTTGCAGCCTAGAGCCAGTGAGACAGATGTCAGTACTGCATGTGTCCTGTAGTGGGTAGGATTTCTGTACCGGCCACTGTGTGGTGGCTCAGTGGCCTTGGGGGGGGGCATGTCGTAGGGTCACACTTGGCAAATCACCCCTGAAAGGCTGCTGTAGTCACACAATCCTGCCCAGGGAGGGGGCATCTATGTCCCCAAACTCAGGGAGCACCTGGTGGATTGACGGGGAGAGCGGGTGCCTGTCCGTGCTGGTCCAGCTGCGTGGCTCCTGGTCGGGAATGTCGCAGAGTACCGTAGAGCGCTTCCACTCAGAAATCCTGCTCTGCTGGGCTACTTCAGCGTCTTTGGGGAGATGGGTTTGCTTTGGAAGCCGTGGGGCTGTTTGAGAGCATGTGAAATCGTAGACGGTGTATTTTTGCCGGAGTTCCTGCCCTGTAAATACATGTGCCCCCCAGCAAAGAAAATATTGAACATTGAAAGAAAAACATGTCTCCTGACTGCGGAATAATATCGCATTTTGAAAGGAGGTTTCTTCACAATTTTCTTTCCTCACCTGCTCAACGTGGGCCGGCCGCTTCAATGAGGACATTCAGAAAGAAGCTTCTAGGGAAAATGCTGATGGCGCCGAGGTCCAGCCCCTCGAAGGCCCTGCCGGCATCCTGGGCTCCAACGCACATATTTGGCAGCACGGTCACTTTTTAAAAAGATGAGTAACTAAACTTTGGAGCCTGGACAAACAGTCATAATTGCCTCGACAACCTGACTCCACAAGCACCCCCCACGCAGTCACACAGGC
>JAODUD010000043.1:728838-746011 GCA_026784285.1 Stomatorhinus walkeri | reverse complement strand
GATACATGCACACGCGTGTCAGTGTACTGGCCCTGGTATGTAGTGATACATGCACACGCGTGTCAGTGTACTGGCCCAGGTACGTGGTGATACAGGCACACACATGTCAGTATACTGGCCCTGGTATGTAGTGATACATGCACATGTACGTCATTGTACTGGCCCTGGTACGTAGTGATACAGGCACACGCGTGTCAGTATACTGGCCCTGGTATGTAGTGATACATGCACACGTGTGTCAGTGTACTGGCACAGGTACGTGGTGATACAGGCACACACGTGACAGTGTACTGGCCCTGGTATGTAGTGATACATGCACACGCGTGTCAGTGTACTGGCCCTGGTATGTAGTGATACATGCACACGCGTGTCAGTGTACTGGCCCTGGTACGTAGTGATACAGGCACACACGTGACAGTGTACGTGCCCTGGTATGTACTGATACAGGCACACGCGTTTCAGTGTATGGGCCCTGGTATGTAGTGATACAGGCACATGCTTATCTATGTGCTGGTCTGTTGGGGAAAACATGTCAGGAATCTTACCCGCGCTGGTCGGTGCCGGGTCACCTCTCACTGTTCCTGCCCCACCCCAGGAAGCCTCAGCGGACCCTGGCCTCACAGAAAGCCATTTCCTTTGACAAAGCCGGTCAGTCGGTGACTTTTTTCATTACAGCTTTAGTTTGGTTGCCGTTCAGCTTAAGAAAACGTCCTTTTTCCTGCAGTTTCTGAGAAGGCTGCGGGCCTCGGCGTCAGGCACACTTAGGTGAGCTCTGAGCAGCATGTTGTGGCAACAAGGGGCTGGGCGAGAATGGCAATCCACCTTGCTGCCATCTTTCCTCCATATCCCGCATTTAGTCCTTAGATAATCAGGAAAACGACGCTCCAGAGGGCGGCGGTACAGATCGGGCTTCCAAAGCGAGCAAAGAGCAGAGAGGAGAGACGTGCCATGCTTATGTTCTTATGCTCTTAAGTTCTCCTGCCATGGGGAGTATCGCTCAAGCTGGAGGCCTAGAAATGAAGAAGCAGTTATGCAGACTAACCCTGAGAACTGGAGTGATGGAATTGCTCGTCTTTGAAAGGTGAAAACCAGCCCAGAGCGCAGGAACCAGACGGCATCAGCGAAAACGGCATCTCTGTTGAGTCTGGTGGCTAATTGTGAGATCCTCACCCCGCCCCCCCCCTGATGGCCACTTCCCTCCCCAGCTGCGACCGTGCCCTCACATGGAGTCGGAGGTCCTCGGCGAGTGCCTGGCCATGCATCACCTGCACGGCTCCGGCTGCCCGCAGCACGCCCTCAACGGGAAGGCGACCCGCTCTCCGGGCCTGGGCCAGGACGTATTCACAGGTACCGCCACTGCCCCCCCCCCCACCCTCCATGCCTCTCACCTGTCACTCCTCGCTCTGAGTCGATCTCCTGTCCGGCAAACAATGGACTCGCTGACCACAGATACTTGTGTCCTGCTGGTCTTAATCGAACTGATTGCCCGTGATTGCCCGAGCGTGGTTACCCTTGAAAACAGAGGCGACAGGGATCACGGCATGATGCGAGTGGAGGGGGTGGGATACCGGCGGTGCGTTTGGCACGTGTTTGCCTCAGAGGGCTGGACGGCGCCCCATGCTGGCCGGCCTGCGCCTTCACAGCTACTCGGCATTGCGACATTTTGGCAAACCCCAACATTTGGTATTTTGCATTTGTTTAAGGTCCTCAGTTGCTGGCACACCCCCCCCCCCCCCGCATGCCACACGAAACAAAGGAGGCCTTCAGATAGATGGCTGAGGGGGGGCACCCTCGGATGCCAGGCCACGCAGGCTGCATACCAGCAGGCAGCACGTCTTTGGGCTACGGGGGGGAGCCTTGCATTACACAGATGTGAGATTCGAACCTCAAACCCGGCTGCCGCGCCACCCTTAGCTAATAAGCTGAGTCTTTCAAGTTAAATGATCATGTACCAACATCAGCCTTGTTTATTTTTTCATATCATTAATCACAATCAGTTGTAGCTGGATCAGAAACATATTAGTTTATCGCTTAAGTTCTGTGTGACCATGGGAAGGACCGCATTAGCACTCGAAGGCTCAAACACACACACATAGACGCACACACACGCACGCACGCACGCACACACACACAGCACACCAAATTCCTGTCATTGGTGTTCCAGTGAGTTCCCTTTTACCATCATTGACAATCCCCAACCCCAAAACAAGACTCAGATCCAGATGAATGCTGCTTCCAAGCACCATGCTGTGCCCCGTTTTGTCTTTGCTGACCTGCTATCTGTTTTCTTCAGGCTTTGCCTTGTGAATTCACAAGATGTCAGAATTTGTCCTCAGATGGTCGAACCTGACCACACGGGACACCCTGTCACTCCCACTGAAGCTTGCTCTCCCCTCTGTTCTGTTTTTCAGAGATACAAGATGACAATATCCATGGCATCTTTTGCCCCCACTTGGCGTTTAGCCTGGGGATGGGGGGTCAGATCTTATTTACGTCAGTGCTGTTTGAGCAGAGACAGGCAGTGGTGGCGCAATGGCCTTTCACAGTTTCATTTATTGTTGTCAGTACCTCTCTCTGACTCTCCCCATCTGTGCCTCTCCCTGCCTCTGTATCAGTGCCTCTTTCTGCCTCTCCCTCTCAGTACCTCTCTCTTCTTCTCCATGTCAGTGCCTCTTTCTGCCTCTCCCTGTCTGTGCCCCTCTCTTCCTCTCTGTGTCGGTGCCTTTCTCTGCCTTTCCCTGTTAGTGCACTCTCTGTCAGTGTCTCTGCCTCTCTCTATCAGTATCTGTCTGCCTCTGATTGACACTCACCTGTCTGACCTGTTGCTGTCTCTCTGCTTCTCTCTGTTAGGGTGTCTCTGCATCTCTCTGCCTCTCTATCAGTATCTCTGCCTCTCTCTGTCAATGTCTTCCCGGATTTTTCTCCCAATCCTTGTCTCTCTGCCTCTCCCTGTCAGTGCCTCTCTCTGTCTTTCCCAGTCAGTGTCTCACTGCTTCTCTGTGTCAGTGCCTCTCTGTCTTTCCCAGTCAGTGCCTCTCTGCTTCTCTGTGTCAGTGCCTCTTTCTGCCTCCCAGTCAGTGTCTCTCTGACTCTCCCTGTCAGTGCCTCTCTCTGTCTTTCCCAGTCAGTGTCTCTCTGACTCTCCCTGTCAGTGCCTCTCTCAGTCTTTCCCAGTCAGTGTCTCTCTGCTACCCTGGGTCAGTGTCTCTCTCCCTCTCTCTGGAAGTGTCTCTGTCTTATCCTCTCTGTGCCCCTGTCCCTCTCTCCCCTGCTCTTTTCAACTCTTCTGCCCCCCCTACCCCAACCTAGATTCAGCTTTACTCATCATTGCTCAACAGTGAACCCATATTGCTCCCAGCAGTTTGGTGGGACGTGGGCTGGATTGCAGGGCACCTACTCTGGGCACCAAGCTCTTTGCCTGGTGCCTCTCTGTCTCTCAAATGCTTAATCTTTTTTTTCTTGCTCTCGCCAGACCTTTTTTTCCACAAAGCGTCCTATTAAATTGCAGCAATCCTCACTATTGTTTGTTCGAATGTTGCTGGTTTAGAAGCAGATGTTGAGGCTAAAGGGTAAAGCAGTTTAAAGGTTGTGATTGATGATTTCTGGGTGCTGAATGATTGTGAGTGTTTCGGGAACAGGCAGTTAGGCATGGATTACGCCGGTAAACAGCTGGGCGAGCCCCTACAGTGTTAATAGCCGATAGCATGTGGCTTCCCCAGGGGAATTAGAGTTTTAAAAATGACCAAAATCATAGGAACACCTTTAAGCTCCCAGGGAAAAGCTGGAGTGCAGAATCGGAGATGTACTCCAGCTTGTAAAAAGACAGCTTGTAACAAGCCTATAATGAAGTTTGCTTTTCTGCATGTTTACTGTGACCTGCACAATGAGTGGTGTCACAAGGCCCTTGTTTCTGACCACTGGCTGCTCGCACTGGACCAGGTGGCCCTTGGTACCAGTGGATGGCTCATAGGTGCCTTGTGACTCATGGTTCCTTCATGGGTTTGGGTCAAATTAATGGTAGCTATTAGAATACTGAAGTGTGAGGCAGTACAGAGTCACTGTCATCCCTAAGTCTGCATGGACATACTGACTCAGCCAGTTAGACAGACAGACAGCACAAGCTGACATCACTCTCTGCCTGTTTCTCAACCATGGGGAAATATCTGTCCATTAAAGGTTTGAGGTTATTTCAGGGGCACAAATGTCCTCTCGAAATTTATGTGCAGAAATGAAACTAAAAAGCCATGAAGATAAGACCCAGAAACTGTAGTGTTGGTCGCGCCTGCATTTGCAGCGGATGCCCGCTGGCAGCTTCTGGCCCTGGTTCTTCATGCAGACCCGCTCTCTCTGTCTTACAGCAATGTATGCCGGCCCCAGCGGCCCGCACACCGGGGCCACGCCAGCACCGCTCCCGTCCAATCACAGCTTGGCGTCCACGCAGGCTGGTCTGGAAGCCTGCGTCGGGGGCCCCCACAGTCACCTGCCCCCCCTGTCCGCCGTAGAAAACACCCGCGACGGGTGAGTGTCGCCTAGCAACAATGTGGATCCTCTCAGTGTGGGAGGAGGGCGGGGTACGGAAGCCATGTACGGATGTAAGAGGCAGCCAGGGACAGAGCCTGTACGGGACCTGGGGGGGCGGTCAGGGACGGCATGAACCCCAAGTATAATTGCCCCCTGATTGCCACCCCAGGTAGAGGCTAGCTGTCATCACCGGGCAAGGCTTCCTATTTGTCCCCTGGTGTCACAGTGTAACGCTGCGATCGTGTCAGGCCCTGTCATGCATGCTGTCCGGCCGGCACCGTGGGGGGGTTTTAGGCCACATTCTCGCCCCCCCAAGACCCCTTCTGTGAATCATTTATTGGCGCTTCATTTGTCGACACACCCACCTACGAGGGAGGTATTTATCGGAGTCATACCTCCACGCCATGTCCCGGGGGGTGGAGGAGGTTTGTGAAGTCAGCCATCTCTGGCCCCACAGGGCCCTAGGGACGTGTCCGAGGTGGGGGGTCCGCGGGGCCCCCACCCAGGCCCTCTGACTCATCCCCACTCAGATTTGTTGACAGAGGTGGGCGTATGGAGTGGTCGCATGCGGTCATCTGTTTTGAGTTCTTGTCTCCTTTTTTCCAGTGGGATGGGGGAGCAGTTAATGTTGTCACTATGCCCATGATAGCTGGGGTAGTGCTGTGACAAACCCATATCAGACCTATGACAGTGACATGACAAGCCCATATCAGATCTGTGACAGTGACATGACAAACCCATATCAGACCTGTGACAGTGACATGACAAGCCCATATCAGACCTGTGACAGTGACATGACAAGGCCATGACAGACCTGTGACAATGACATGACAAGCCCATATCAGACCTGTGACAGTGACATGACAAGCCTATGACAGTGACATGACAAGCCCATGACAGACCTGTGACAGTGACATGACAAGCCCATATCAGACCTGTGACAGTGACATGACAAGCCCATATCAGACCTGTGACAGTGACATGACGGGACCGTGACAGCTCTATGACAGACAGCTCTGAATGATTTTGATCAACTGTTTTGTTATGGCGCAGTGGTGAGAAGTCCTGAAATCAAGTCCTGAATGTGGAGAAATGGTGGATGGGGTCACCGTATCACCCAGCATATCAAGGCTACCATACCTAGAAAGAGGGCTGCAGGTCACATAATCAGAAAGGCCAATGAAAATGGATTGGGAGGCGGCTTGCTTTCCCAACCAAACAGAGTGGGCCTGGAGTGATAGAGGAAGGGGCAGGCTTGCATGGGAGCAATGGCATAACCAATCAGGTAAAGAATGAGTTAGAGCAGCTGAAATGACTCGCAGTGTCAGAACATGAGCCCAGTCCCTGTGTGATTCACCTGCCTCCTGTTCAAGCTGCCTGGAGTGAGCGGCCTCTTTCTGTGAACCTGATGAGAAAAAAGATCTTGGTTTTCATGTATGCATTGAATGACCGGCTTTCCACGGAAGGGCTCGAATAAAAACCCGATACCTTTGCTCAGAAAAGAAGCACCATTCTTAACCTACCAATCACAGTTTGTCTCCCTGCCATTCATCACAAACATTTCAGAAAGGATTTTTTTGGTCAGCCCCAAGAAAGTGCAACTGGAAGAAAACGGAATGTGCTGTGAAGACAGCAGCTCTGCCGGGGAGCCGCATGCCGTGTGTTTGTGGATTCCATTAGCATGATGTGCCAGACCAAGAAATGGACACAGGCACAGGCTGCTGCTTGATCGGACAGTACGAGGAACACCCTGTGCCAGGACTTACACTAAACAGGGTACAAAACCTCGACTCTCGTTTGCCCGGAGATCAAGCATTGGTTTAAATGTTTAAAGCCTGCGGCGCACCATCCCTGCCAAAGTCAATATCAGTTAAGCACTTGTTTTTCCCAAATGGTTTAGCACGACATTAAACATTTTGACAAAATTATCTAACTAAGTTGACTATGCACCAGCAGGATCTGACCTCATTGCTTAATGTGTTTACCCTGGCTCATATGAGCCATTTAGAGTTATTTTACTTATTATTATTAAATAGCAGAGTAATTTCTGAAGCTAATATTGAAATATGCCATTTAAACACCATTTGTGATGTATTGGCCTGACATAGACACTGGGGTCGCCAGAGCCCCCCTGTGGTCACCCTACTAATTTGCAGGCACTTTGTTGCCTCTTTGTTTGTGATGAAGAGGCGAGAATTAAGGAATCTCTTTGGGAGGAGGAACGAGAAACTCGAGCAGAGGTGAACCTGCTGTTTGCAGAGCTTCTCAGCAGTCTCATGGTGTACCCACACTTGGCCCGGTTGCCCTGCACTATGCCCAAGCATGACTGCCCCCCTCCCCACTCGCCCGCCAGTCTGTGCTCACATCACACATACACGGTGAGCGCTCTTCATCTACGTACAACTTTTTTGCATTGCAGAAAACAGGAAGGAAAGCGCTATTGCACAGAGGAATGGAGTTCATTAATGTCTTTATTTTGTGGCTTATTTAGAGTCATTTTGGGTGCGATGACACGGGGCCCCCCTAGATTTATCGAGTATGCAACCCAGTGATTTTCATTTAATCAGGCAGCATTGACAGTCCCACATTTTACCAAATATCTGCGTTTTGTGTGCTGCATCCAATTTTTCCTGGATACTCTCATCAGCCCAGATTTCTAGAAAACACTGCACCTTTGCGTAGACCAAAGTAATGCCTTAGCCGCAGTGTTTGTTAAATATTTGTCTCTACCTAATCTGTACGGCCTACCCGATCCGTTTCTTCTGGGTGCAGTTCATGTGTAGTGCGCCTGTTTGCATGCATGTGCCAGTCACGTCACTGACGTCATATCTGTGTTTCATTCTCGGGCACGATTTGTGATCATACTGGATGCATACTGTACCAAAATCCAAGTGAACCATGCCCAGTCCCACCTCATCAACTGTGTTTGGGTACGGTATGGTTCAGCTAGCATGAGGACACCCTTAGCCTTTTCCTAGTCCAGGCAGTGACTCTGCATCTCCGTAGCTGTTAAACTCATCATGTGTAACATAACAGAGATCACCAGGCCAAACTGGAGAGGCTCCTGTTTCTGTGCCTCCCAAGCAGATCATTCTGGATACTGGGCTCTTCCACAGGCAGTCATACAAAAGCGATCATGCATAATTAAATATAGGGCAACAAGGGACCATTTTTCATTAAAACTGTAATTATGGGAACTGATGCAGTAATGGGCTGCAGCTTTGACAGGAAGTGACATCTTTAGGTAAACATGCTGCATATTTATAATGAGACCTTTCTCTGGCTGGAGCTTCAGCTTGTGTCCTTTTCATGGAAACCAGATTACCTCCAAACTGGAGCTCATCACATCTGTACAACCTTGGTATATGGAGAAAAGTACCTGAACCCCGAATGTCTTATGCAGCAGCACTCCTTGTGGTCACTCCTGGAACCACAGACCTGTGACTTTTGACCTGTTTCCCTGGTGCTACCCAACCGTGAGCATGAAGTCGGAATCAGAAGAACAATCGGAGCGGTGGGACCTCTACTCAGATGGAACTTACTCAGTAGAAGAACGATGTCACCTCTGCAAGCATCCAGCACTTCCCATCTAGATCATTGTTCCTGATTTATTTCTTCATTTTCTCATGCCTGTTTTTTACCCCATTGTAAGCGATTATTCAAAGCTGATCCCACAACCATCTGGTTCTTAGCTCGTATCCATACTGCAGTATCCATTCACTTGATTAACAAGGTTGGAGGAACATTTCCATGCCCTTACCATCCATTACATGTATTATTCTGTTAAAAAGGGACAGCTGTTATTTATGCTCAGCTAAGGATGTATTAGTCACTGTCAGAAGATTAAATAAAGGATTCATCAGCGATCAGCCAATGAGATGTGGCTTCACTGCTGCACTGAACGTCAGCCCTGTTTGATCCTCACTGGCATCCTGGAGGCCAGAGATAGCTTAGGAAAGTCGGAGAAGCTTTCCTGTGATAACCAGATCCAGAAGCCGACCCTGTGAAAACACTCCCAGTGCCTTTCTGTTGCAAGCCTTTCTGCAGACCCATCAGACGGCTGGATGCGGACGCGCCGCTGGGCCGTCCCCAGAGGACCACGGCACACAGGTGAAGGAAGATGGATGGGGAGCCGAGGGCTTCTCCTCATGAATCTTCCTCCTGCGGCAGTTTGCCGTTGCTCGTCTCTCACTTTTATCCTTCAGCCAGCTTGGCTTTGTGTAAATGTGTGATCCAGAGGAACAGAACAGTATTGCAGTACCACATTTATATGGGCCCAAGCAGGCCCCATGTCCAAGGACCTCTCCACCTGCATCCACACACTGTTCCCTGTTACACATGGCTGCTGTACTGGTTCTGCTCAGGCGTACAGTTCATGCATCTCATACAGGCAGCTGTTAGCAATAGTTCTGTTTTAGTGTGTCTCTGTGGTCAAGCTCAATAGCTGTTAGCTTTACCTGTTTAAGCGTGTCTCTGTGCTCACTCTGTTGTTAGTGTTAGCTCTGTTTAAGTGTGTCTCTGTGCTCACACTCTGTTGTTAGTGTTAGCTCTGTTTAAGTGTGTCTCTGTGCTCACACTCTGTTGTTAGTGTTAGCTCTGTTTAAGTGTGTCTCTGTGCTCACACTCTATTGTTAGTGTTAGCTCTGTTTAAGTGTGTCTCTGTGCTCACACTCTGTTGTTAGTGTTAGCACTGTTTAAGTGTGTCTCTGTGCTCACTCTGTTGTTAGTGTTAGCCCTGTTTAAGTGTGTCTCTGTGCTCACACTCTGTTGTTAGTGTTAGCTCTGTTTAAGTGTGTCTCTGTGCTCACTCTGTTGTTAGTGTTAGCTTTGTTTAAGTGTGTCTCTGTGCTCACACTCTGTTGTTAGTGTTAGCTCTGTTTAAGTGTGTCTCTGTGCTCACCTCTGTAGCTGTTAGTGTTAGCTCTGTTTAAGTGTGTTTCTGTGCTCACCGCTGTAGCTGTTGGTGTTAGCTCTATTTAAGTGTGTCTCTGTGCTCACCTCTGTAGCTGTTGGTGTTAGCTCTGTTTCGGTGTGATTCCTTGCTCACGCTCTGTAGCTGTTCGGATTATCTCTGTATTAGCAGTGTTGCCAACTTTGATCAGCTGGCTGGCGTGAAAGTTCCAAGACAAGCCTGTATACATCTACATGTATGATAGAGTTTTGTCACCTTGTAAATAGTCTGTAAGGTTTGCAAACTACCCCAAAACTTTTGATGTAGTTAATTTTAGGTTTATGATGGGAAAACATTGATTTTCCGCAATATTTCTCACGTGAGCGTGAGAGTCTGAAAGCGTGAGAGTTGGCAGCTGGTATTAGTGTGTCTGTGCAAATACTCTGCAGTTGTTAGCGTTAACTGTTTCAGTTTGTCTTTGCGCTCACACGGTGTAACTGTTAACGTTAGCTATTTCAGTTTGTCTTTGCGCTCACACGGTGTAACTGTTAGTGTTAGCTCTGATTCAGTCATCAATATTTTATTGTTTTTTAAAATAATTTTTAAAATATTACCTTTTTGATTTCTAAAATGCTTCAATTCATTATAACAAATGAATATACCCTTTAATATCACTATGTAATTATGAGAGCAGTTCAAATTATCACAAAACAAAAAGGTGGTTTAACACCGTGCACACTACAGGGGCACTACTGCTATGCAAGAGCATCTGAAGAAGAAACATACAGCCGCTATTCTCGGCTGCCGGAATAAGCAAAATCACCCTAAGAGCTATATATTGTTATTTATTAAACTACCATTAGTACAGAGAGCTTTTAAATATCCTTTGTCCTTATATCTGCTTAACACACAAATTATTAAAGCCATAAAGTTGTCTAGCTGCTACAATAGAATCTCCATTGAATAAGTGTTTGAGAAAATGTTAAGGCTAAATTCTGGGCTTATTCTGCGTGGACTGATAGTACAGATTACTAATTTAGGGGCATGAAGACGCTTTTCGTTATTCTTTTTAGGCATACTACTAATCTGCTTTTCAAATTCTAGGCATAAGGAACGTCAGTTTAGTGCCAAAAATCCCGCGTCCATTATCTAAAGCCCTGCAGTGGTATATATTTTGTTGTTGTCAAAATAAAATGAACTTGAATGAAAAGGGCAGTTTGATTTTTCGTTGGAAAATCAATCATTTAGATTATTCAACAAATTAGTAAAATAGTCATTAGATTATTTGATAGAAATAATGGCAGCCCAGTCTCCGTGCTTATGCTCTGTAGCTGTTACCATTAGCCCGGTTTTAGTGTGTCTGAGCTAATACTCAGTAGCTGTAGCTGTTAGCAATTTCAGTGGGTGTTTCTCAATACCAAGAATGCAAAGAACGTACTTGTTTTCTTGGCAAGAGCAGTCTTTTTAAATTGCCTCTCAAGAACAAACTTGGAACGCAGTGAATCATGGGATTTTCCTCAATGGCAAAGATGCAACTGATGCATCCTTGATATTAGGGGAAGGCCAGAACGACATCCGCCCCCTGTACTTCTGTTCTTAATATCGGAACTGGTCTCCGGCAATGAAAGATGATGCAAAACAGGTATGCGAGAGCGTGAGCACGGTGAAGTATGCATATTAAGAAACACCGAATCTGTCTCTGTCCTAATGCTCTGGAGCTCTTAGCGTTAGCTCTGTTTCTGTGTGTCGCTGCACTCACAGTCTGTAGCTGTTAGCATCAGCTCTCCTTCTGTTTTCCTCGGTCTTGTTGGGATGCATTGGACACACGTTGAGTGGAGCAGAATGGGTCTCTCATGAAACGGCGAAACCCGAGACCAGGTTAATGGTCCCGGTGGCAGGCTCCCAGATGCACCTCCTTAGGCCACAGGGGCTTCGGTCAGAGCTGGCCATCTGAATGGTTTCCGGCGCTGGTTTCTGGGACGTGTGCAAAGGCTCTTGTCAGAGGGACCCGGTGTGGAAAAAAAGCTGTAGAACATGAGGACGACGAGCTGAGTAAACACCTCAGCGAGGATTTTTATGGCACATGAAAGATTCCAGCCATTCCAGCTGTCACGGCACATGGCAGCTGCCAGTGATTAGCTTCTGATTCACTTTAGCTGCATATAGAGGCTGGTTGTAAAAATATGAACAGTATAACTGTTTCCTGAGTTTGTGCTGACAGCAGCCCCCCCGGGGGGCCAGGCTCCGTACAGAAACATATGGCAGCAGCTTGAGTCCCATGCCAGCAGCTCGATTAGCCGCAGTCCTTGGGATGCAAGTCAGATCTGGGGCTAAAACAACGTCCTCCAAGCAGCGCTGGGACATGGTGACAGTTCTGTCTTTTAGCTGCCATTGGCTTTAAGGTTAGAATAACTCTTCTGAATGCTCCCTCATAATAATTAGCTTTATCTTGACACATCTTCAAGGTCAATTTGTAGTACTTGTGTTTTCAATATTGCTGGAGTTTCCATTAAGATTTAAGAAATGTTCCTGACATTACGACTGTTAATCACACGCTGACAGATCTGACTCAGATTAGTAATAGTCTTAGCAAATGGTAACACAGGGCTTAAGACAACACTAATAAAACATAGTAGAAAGCATGTGATGTTTGCAATTCACCAAGCATGAAAGCAGTGAAACAATTCGGTATGAGGTTCACCGTCTGAAAAATTCCAGTATGATCTCGTTCTTCTGTCTCTTCAAACAACTACAGTTACAGTATAATTTTTAAGGTAGTTTCATTTGAACACGTTTTGCTTTTGCTTAGAAAAATGGAATGGGCCTGTTGAAGTGGTAAGTGAAAAGTCAGAAGTGGCGTCACGCCTTGACGGGTCTCCCTCCGGCCGGCAGTAGCAGAAGCCGGGTCTGCTGGGTGCTCAGGACTCAGCCTGTGCTTCCTTTGCCTTCCTACGAAGCAGAGAGCTGTCCTTTGAAGATGTGTCAGCGGCTCATTTCTGAAACCCCATCTGGACAGGAGAAGCTACCAGTCACACTGTGGTTTTCTGTGGTTTTACAGCAATTACGGCTGAGCTGCAGCTCTCAGCAGAGAATGGGAGCCATCAGGTCATCTTTGCTACTCCGGAGTGAGATGAATGAGGTCTTTGTCAGTCTCTGCGCTGGGACTCGCTGCCTCGCCTGCCCATATTTACTACTGTTTGGTTACACTTTTAGCTTCATATTCAGTGTCTCTCGAAGAGTGAATATTTTTATTTAAAGAAAGAATAAAGGAATAATTGAATGCAAAGTCAATCTTTGGAACACCAGCCTTTGACAGAGCATTGCATTTCTGCTTTCAATAATGTAGCCTTTAGTAAAACAAAAGGTGGGGGGGTATTTTTATATTTAACTTTGACCTCATCCAAATTCTTTCCTCCATTGCAAAATTAGACATAATAGCATAAAGTTCTACTGAAAGCACTGGATCAGTATAGAACAATAAGCCTTATGTTTAACCGATTTCATCAGTTTGTGTTTATTTCTGATTAATGCAAGTTACGCAAACACTGCAGCTCCTCCATGCCGGAGAGTTTATTCTAAGTACCTGGACTTGCAAATCAACCAGAAATCTTTTCTTATTTTTCCAAAAACTCTTCCATTCCCTGCTTATTTCTTGTAATTGTCAGTTCAGAAGAACAGAAAATGATTGAATTGCCCCCAGGTTTTCCAAGCTGCAAACAGTATAAGGTAAATAAAAGAGTAGGAAACAGTTCATGGGTAAAGAATGAGCCTGAGTAAGCTAACATCACACATCACAGAGACGTCATCTTCAGCAGTGAGGAAGAGGGAGCCATTACACTATTACAGTGAGCCAGTGAACACCGTAACACCAGCAGGGCCTTACAGCAAGTCAGTGTGAGATGTAACACTAGCGGGATGTCACATTGAGTCAGATATAACACCAGTGGGGTGTTACACCAAGTCGGCGTAAGATATACCGCCAGCGGAGTGTCACACCGGGTCGTCGTAAGATACAATGCCAGCGGAGTGTCACACCGATTCCTTGTAAGATACAATGCCAGCGGAGTGTCACACCAGGTCGTTGTAAGATACAACGCCAGCGGAGTGTCACACCGGGTCGTCGTAAGATACAACGCCAGCGGAGTGTCACACCGGGTCGTCGTAAGATACGACGCCAGTGGAGTGTCACAACGGGTCGTCGTACGATATAACGCCAGTGGAGTGTCACACCGGGTCGTCATAAGATATAATGCCAGCGGAGTGTCAGGTATCACAGCAAGTCGGCATAAATGTAACACTGCTGGGGTGTCACAGCGAACTGGCTTATGCCGTAACATTGGTGGCATTTCACAACAAATTGGTGTACACAGGTGTGACAGAGGTTAGCACAAGACACAATACAGGTGGGATGTCGCAGCACGTTAGCCATCACAGTGCCAGAGTGTTGCAGGGAGGTGGCGTATGATGTAATACAACAGGGACGTACATTAGAATAGAAGTGACCTTCTCAGCCAGTCGGCATATGCTGTGAATTGTGTTTTTTTCTGAAGTACCAAATATCATTCTTAGAATCTGGACTTCCTGTTTGGTTAGTAACGATTAGTGCTTTCATGTTCCAGCACTCCTGCTCCAAAATGTAGCTGTATGTTTCTCATGCTTACCTGTTTACACCTACCCCAGGCTTGGAAGCTCCCTCCTGCCCCCAGGCATCAGACCTATCCGGACCCCTGGACCGTCCATGCTGCCTTTGGACAAACAGAACCCGTCTACTGACCAGCACCACCTTCCCACCCAGCACAAACCCTACACCCACTTCAGCGACCCCTCAGCCCATGAAGGTAGAGTCTGAAGGGCTGGGTCACTCTGGGGGGGGAGGAGGGGGGATATCCTGCCAGCGATTATCGTGCATTTATGTTTTTAGTTTAATTGACTGCTACACCAGTGACATGGGTAAGGACAGGGGTCTGAAAGCCCCTTCAGGTGAGGTGACTGATCTGCATGCGTAACGTGACACGAGCGTGTGAGCCTGGCAGGCTGACGTGGCCCCGTAGTCCCACCTCTGGTACCCCAGCCGAGTGCCAGTCTTGCTCAAAGCTTCTCTTTAATGAGGTTTGTTGGGCTGCTGCAAAATGATTTACATGCGCCATCTATGAATGGCTTCAAGCCATAAAGACTGTGGCAGGCAGGCAATGCATCTCCTGATTGTGCTTCTATTCACAGCGTCTCCATGATTAATCTTTACGTTTTACGGCATTATTATTTTGTGAGACAGTTTTTCTCCCAGGTTCAGCTAGTGCACGGGTCTGTCCGGGGTGAAACCCAGGCAGGATGCTGCTCACGTCATGTACAGACAGCCAGGAGCAGAGTCTGAGCCTGTGCAGAGTCTGAGCCTGTGCAGAGTCTGTGACTGTTCATTTTCTGTCCAGAGCGGCGGCTTTAATCCATTCTTAATTACATATTTTCGATATGTGTAGAGGTCATTTTCAAGAAAGGTCAGGCAATATATTTTGAGATATCAAAATATCATCCACGGAAGTGAGTAAAGGAGCGTACGCAGCAGCCCCTCATGTCCTGAGTGTGGCCCCCTGTTGGTGGGAGGTATTCAGGGCAGTCTTTTGAATGGGACTGACTGGAACGCTTGTATTAAGAGGCCCTGCCCCCCCCTCATACGAGTGAGATATTTACTTGTCAGGTGTTCCCAGAGCTACAGAAAGAGAGCACAAGAAAAACATTACGCAGCCTGAACTGGACCTGCCATGGTTTGGGCTGTAGATCCCAGTTAGATAGAAATGGCTTTCAACTTGAATTATATCTCTGGAAGGGGGAGGACATGTGAGAGGCCCTAAAGTGTAATGGGATGCAGTGTTTAAGGCATTAGCAGTGGGGTTTCCCGCAATGCTGAAAGGAGCACGGAAAGCCTTTGAACGGCCGCTCCAGTGCCGCTCCGCACAGGCTGGGGACGGCAACGCCGCTGTCACCGAGCCCGACGCCGGGCCCAGTTTCGCAAGCGGCCTTTAACAAAGTGTCCTATTGTTATTTTATTAACCGTTTATGATTGTGTTTGCTGTGCTGTTCCCATTGTGAATGCACATGGGTCGAATCAGGGTAATCACTTCAGTCTGTTCCCAGTATTTAGTGCCCCCCCCCCACCCCTAAATGTTTGCACGTGACAGTATGGGCTTGCACTGTGGGGGGGTCGGCCCCTTATAGTAGGAAGCAGCGGAATGTAGCAAGACTCTCTGTGAGCACCTGAGCATATGGAGCCCGGACTGTGAAGCCCCCTGACTGTGAAGCCCCCTGATCGTGAAGCCCCCTGACTGTGAAGCCCCTGACCATGTAGCCCCCGAGAGCGTGGTGATCCAGACCGTGAAGAACCCTAACCATGAAGCTCCCCAGAGCATGGTGGCCCTGACTGTTGAGCCCCCTGATAATGAAGCCCCCTGACTGTGAAGCCCCTGACCATGAAGCACTGTGAATGTAAAGCCCCCGAGAGCATGGTGACCCTGACTGTGAAGCCCCTAAGAAGATGGTGGGCCTAACCGTGAAGACCCCTGACCATGAAGCCCCTAAGAGCATGGTGACCCTAACCATCAAGCCCCTTGACCGTGAAACCCCCTGTCCATGAAGCCCCCTGACTGTGAACCTCGGAGAGTGTACCAGCGCTGACCATGAATCCCCCTGACTGTGAAGCCCCCTGACTGTGAAGCCCCCAAGCGCATGCTTGCCGCCTACCTCGTACTCCCTTCACTGTTATTCAACGTGCCACACGCATGCTGCATGGTCCAATAGGAAGCTGCCATGGCTGTCACGTGACCATTGCCCCAAAGACGTGCTGCTCCACAGAAACACACGGCTGTCGACAAAGCAGTGGGGCCCTCCCCCGCAGATGAAGTACAGAGTGCAGGCCAGGGCCCTCCATGCCAACTACGGGCCCCTGGGGGGCTTTCGCAACCACAAGGCTGGGCCGGGCTCAGGGGGCCACATTTCGCAAGAGGGCCTGGCCATGTTCAAGGCGCCACACGGCAGTGGTGCTGGCTCCGCCCCACGACCCCGGGCACAGTAAACAGCCCGTCCGTATCCACGGACCCCCAGGAACTCCTGGAATGACAGAAACACCAAGTATACGGGCTCCCAACGGTATGGAGTCACGCGCTGCCCCCTACTGTTTGGGGACGGCCCTGAAAAACTGCCATTTTAGGATCATTTTTTAACGAGGTCTGTGATAGTCATTACTCTCCCGTACGGGAAAACAACAAGCACACAGTTTTATCACGCCCTGAGGGCCGCACTCTTGTAGGAAGCTCCACTGATGTGTATCAGAGCAGGGGACCTGGAGGTGTCACTACACCAGGACACTGTTAGGTCACGAGTAAAGTCCCTCGACTTCTGCTGCCCCCATAGCGGCATCACAGCTGTAGATCAAAGACCGTTAAGAGATGTCCCCACTTCCCAAGATGCCAGAACACTGCCGCCTGGCCCTGTGCCAAAACCAGTTTGTCAGAAATAAATGTTCAGAAATGTTTCGGCCATTTACTCTAGTCACCACTAGCTGTAGTTTCCAGGTTATATAAAAGTAAGAACATAAGAACATAAGAACTATACAAACGAGAGGAGGCCATTCGGCCCATCAAGCTCGCTTCGGGAGAACTTAATAGCTCAGAGTTGTTAAAATCTTATCTAGCCTTGATTTAAAGGAACCCAAGGATTCTGCTTGCACTACGTTATCAGGAAGACTATTCCATACTCTGACTACACGCTGTG
>JAODUD010000043.1:694044-704859 GCA_026784285.1 Stomatorhinus walkeri | reverse complement strand
GTTCAAGCCCACCTGGTTGGAGGTCCGACTGAAGAAGGGCAGAGGCACCGGACACTCGGCCGAGCTGGGACACAGCTCCTCGGACATATCCGCCAGGCTGTCACGGAAGCCGCCACCTGCAGGCGACAGCGAGACCGGCGAGTTGGATGGCAGGAAGGGGGGGCGTGAAAGGTAGGCGGGGCATATGGAAGATGCAGAGCAATTGGGGGGGCTACATCCCAGCCAGCTGTTCACCTTGATCGATGATTCCCTCCGCGATAAACTTGCACTCCCACCACTGGTCATACCGTGCAGGCCACCTAGGGGGCAGCACAGACACAGTCACCAGGTCACCTTTCTCACCACAGAGCGACGCCCCCCCCTGTGACCGAGGCCTAAGGCATACCGGTAATCCAGCATCTTCTCGTACTTATCAGATGGTTTCAGGCCTTCATACACCTGAGAGACATAAATGGAGGAAGCGCCAGTGAGCCCTGTGACTGGAGGGATGGCAGATACTGACGCCACAAAGCTACCTGATTGAAGACAGCGTTCTTGCAGCTGGGGTCCAGGGCGGGGTTGTCGCGGTGCTCCATGGCCAGGCGCCGGTTGATGTAGAGGCGAGGCATGAAGCTGGGCTTGCTGGTCTCGGAGTCTTTCAGACACTGGGTGATGAGGGCTGTGCGACGCTTGGAGAGCAGCAGGAACTGCTTAACGTGCTGCGGAGAGGGAGACGGAGGCACGAGACCGGGGTGGTGGGGGGGACAGGGGAGAGAAGGGTTAGCGACAGGAGACACAAGGGAGAATGAGATTGAGGCGAGGGACAAGGAGAGGACAGGGAAGGCGGGAATAGGGGACAGAGACAGGGGGGCAGGGGAGAGTGTGGACAGGGACAGGGAGATGAGGGACAGCGGACATGGAAGAAATGGGATACAAGGGAAAAAGACGAGGGAGAAGAAGAGGACAGAGGAGGGAAATGGAGATGAGGGACAAAGGAAGCACAGTGGACAGAGACAGGGAGACGTGGGACAGAAAGAGTGATGGGGACACGGGACAAGGGAAAGGGGGCATAAGGTAGAGGAATATGGGAGCAGGGCTCCATAGCCCTCGGATCTGTGCAGCAGATGAGCCGCCCTCTAAGGACAGACATACTTTGATGTGGTTGAAGGTCCCGAGGCTGTAGTCCCAGGCAGGGACCAGGTGAGGCAGCAGCCCGTCCAGCACCGTGACGAATCTATGGGACAAGAGGAGGCGGCATGCAGTGACGCGAAAGAGAAGTGTAGGCAAGACCCCCCCCTCCCCCCCACGCGCCGGCAGTGCCGCTCTGCTTGGGCCGTACCTCTGGATGACCAGCATGCGCCGGTACAGCACGTCTGGGTCAGTGCCCTCCAGCCGCGGGTAACGCACCAGGTCTGCCGACTGGAAGATGTCAGCGTTCAGGCCCAGGTCCCGCTCGCAAGAGGACTTGATTTTCAGCCCGCGAATGCGGACGTCAATCCCCTCATCTGTGACACACGCACACAGTCACGGGCATCTGCCTGATGTTTAAGCAAGCATCACACCATCCTCTCGGTCCCGGTACCTTTGCATTCCTCAATGCGGATCTCAATCACTGGGACGTGTGATGTTATATCCTCCAAAACACACACCTCTCCAATCAGATTCCTTGGGGTACACCAGTCGAGAATGAGCGCAGATTTAATATCCCAGCACCCGCCCCTTAGAGATCCACCCATATGTGCGAGATGGACAGCGCTGCTCTTACTCATCTATGGCGATGTCGTTGAGCTTCCTTAAACTGTCTCCTTCACCGCCGAACACGGTGATTCTTCTGGGCATATAGGTGTCATCGGTGGAATCCACGGTCAAAATGAGCTTCCTGTAAGAGAGGGAACCCCAAACACCATCAACCGCATCGGGGTCACATGGCCAGGCTGACAGTGCCCCCTGCTGGATGTGATACACAGCCTGTTCACCTTTCACATGGACCTGCCTGTAAGTGACATTAAAGTCTAATTAATTCATGCCAGTGTTTGCTGTGGATCAAGAAGTTTGGCATATGGGGACAATGTGAATGGAGGGAGATGGTATTACTGGAAACAGCGCAGACATCAGACCATTGTTGTATGTATGTTTTTATTACTGTTTTGTGGCGTCATGCTCCCTCTCTGTCTATAGAGGCAAACAAACAGTTACATAAATTAATTTAGGCAAGTTATTTTTCAGTGACCGTTATAACTACACTTTTTTGGTGGTTGCTAAATTAAGTCCTTAACAGTTTGCCCATCTGGAGTATTACATTGAGCAACACAAAAGCAGAAAAACTGCATTGTGCACAACCTCACCGTGTATGGCACGTCAAGTCATTTACTTATATAGCAAAACAACAGGCATTAACCCAAAGTGCATTCCAGTTTTCAGAAAGTTATTGAATGCATGTTTTCATGTGTATGTAAATCCACTACACTGCACACACCCTAACTGTATACATGTCTCAGGCTAACTGCACTGCACACACCCTCACTGTGTACATAACTCAGGCTAACTACACTGTACACACCCTCACTGTGTACGTGACTCAGGCTAGCTGCACTTCACACAGCCTAACTGTGTACATGCCTCAGGCTAACTGCACTGCACACAGCCTAACTGTGTACATGCCTCAGGCTAACTGCACTGCACAAACCCTAACTGTGTACATGCCTCAGGCTAGCTGCACTGCACACAGCCTCACTGTGTATGTGATTCCGCTGAACTTAATGGCTTTGCAGTGGGAGGGGAGAAGTGAGTCTCTCCTGGTGAGTGTAACACCATGCTTTTAGCTTGAAGGATGGCACTGGGTTTGTGGACAGGTAGGGGGAGGCCGTGAGGGGCACATCTGTGTGTATGCGTGCACATGTACCCCACCCCCATACCCACACACACACTCCTTACTTCACCACTGTGCTCCTCTTCATCCGCAGACGAATCCAGTGCTGGCCTTGCATGCCATCACTCTCCCAGTAGGTGTCACTGTCACCATCTGTCAGGCAGCTGACTCCGCTGCTGGGGTCCTCCTATAAGAAAGAAGTCTGGCCTGAGACACGCACCCCCGGAGATGTCAGGGAGAAGCCTGGGGCCTGGGGGGGCAGCGGCTGGGCTCACCGAGCAGGAAGACACGTCCATGCTCATGACGCACTGCCTCACACTACCCAGGTTCTCGTCCTCCTTTCCCACATGCTCGTAGTAGAAATGAATAAGGTCCTCATCACACTCGAACGTCCACGTGGGCGGGACGTACCTGGGGGGGATAATCAACATGCAATGATGAAGATGATGATGCTGATAAAGGCCCACGTGTCCTATCCAATCATCTGCTCTTGGAATGAAAAGCTGGCCATAGAGAGTGGAGCAAGGCGGGTGGCTGCAGCAAGGCGGGTGGCTGCAGCAAGGCGGACGGGCAGAAAGAGAACAGGAGGGCGGAGTGAGGCAGGCGGGGGGCGGACTCACCGGAGTTTGCGAAGCGCAGCTCCGTCCAGTTCAGCGACGCACGGCCTGGATCCCAGGTGCATGGAGAACTCAGCATCCACCACCTGCTCCCACCTACAAAGGGAAGTCCGCATAAGCTCACAGCACCTCCTCTGGCTGCTCTTCACCTGCAGTCACTTCAGCAGAGCTCCCCCCTCCCCCCCCCAAAAAAAGGAGCCGGGGATTCCCTGAGGTACACAGTACCTGCTGCACGGTTTGCTGTCGCAGCCGAACAGCTGCTGCTGCCGGCCGATGGTGTCGGGCGACTCCACGGGCACGAGCCGGTCCCCCCCCTCTGTGTGTTTGCAGAGCAGGATCCAGCCCTCCTCCAGGTCTGCGCCGGGCCGCTGCTCCTCCAGCTGCTCCTGCACAAAGGACAGTGGAGTTAAGGTTTGGAGAATAGTCACCCCGCCAAATATGTGTGAGAATGGGGAGAGACCACCAGGGGCAGAGTGCCGTGTAAGTCTGAATTAAGCCTGCAATCATACAATAATGGTTAGGGTAACATTTTCAGTTAAATACAAACATAAAAGTGCCACAACTGTTACTATATAGAGAGAGATTCTGAAGAGAAAAAATAATCATCCAGAACAAATGCTATATTCATCATAACCAGAACCCCATTCCCATCGGCCCATTGCCACTCAAATTTACATTCATCCACATATTTATTTGTGATTGAAATATTTTAACTAAATTCATCTGAATCAGCTTGGGACAGGGCATCCTTTATGTCACATTACACACTCAGACCCAAATTAAGATATTTTACTGTAATAATTTTCACTCGCACCAAATTCCATCAACACTGATCATAAAAAGAGTGCTCGTATCGTGCCCGGCTCGCGCTCCTCACGCCTCCGTAAGGCATCATCCGCGTGCCTTCGCTCTCCGTACGCAGAATGCGCACTGTACGCATCGGTTCGTGCATTGCGTCATCTCTTCCCAACCAAAGTCCGACTCTCAGAATCGCCGCTTTACCTTGTTCATCTTCACCCACAGGCCGTGGTTGTTGCAGTACTCCTCTCCGGTAGTGCGGATGCAGGTGCCCTTCTTGGGCTCGATGTTAAAACGGCCTGATTTCTTGCTCTGGGACGGAGTCTCCCATACAGTGATTAGGCTCTTCCCGGCTGAGCCGGCGACCGACGGAGCCGCCGAGGCACCGGAGCCAGATGCCGGATCCTTACATATTTTATAGCACACCTCTCGTGGAACGAAGCACAAGCTCTCCGGTAGTGGTAAGGCGTTCCTGAAGCAGTCAATGCACTGGTTGAGGAACCGGATCCGGCCCAGGAGGGCGTGAGGGTTGTCTCCCGGTGTCATACCAGCCACTGGCGTTAATGCCCCGCAATCAACACCCGGTCACTTGCCCGTCATCTACTACTACTGCTGCTGCTGCTGCTGCTCCCACTACGGAGCGGCCAGATAACAGCAGATACGTGGATCCAGGCTCAGCGTCCCGCCCCCGACGTGACCGTATCGTACCGGTCCGTGTCCCAGAGAACCTGCCGCAGTTCGGCGTTTCTGAGCAAAATAAGCAGACCCCCGCCCACAAGATGTGCAACTATAACTAAACTGTTATTTTATAAGTTTTAGCGTGGACATTGAATACAAAACACCATACACTAACGCATAAAACAGCTGCCTTCCGCGAAGAATGTACAGGTTGCCTCAACACTTCCTGTTATGTAGCTGTCACTGTAATGTTCAGGTTAAATTGAAGGCGGAAGGGCCTGCTGAAAAATAAAAGTTTTTTATAAAGGATATTGTATTTTAAAAGTGGTTCTCTCATTTTATATCTGTAAAACTCGATTATAACGGGAAATGTCAAGTACAGTATTAAGGTTCAGAGAGAGAAAGTTTAACCGACAACTATTTAGAGACAGCATCAATCCAGCAGGCAGCTGATTAGACACCTTGGGAGGCCTGCAGCTGATCATATGACGTCACAATATGGCCGCGCACTCATGGGCGGTAAGGGGCGTAACTGGAGTGTGATATTCAAATGACTAAATTCCGCGATTGACCGTTCACCATCACTGTTACTCTTTTCAGTCGTCTTCATTATTATCCTTCCTGCTAGTGGTGTATCAGCGAGCAGTGGTAGCGTCGAATCACGAAGGAGAAAGGGGCTAACATGGACAAGGATGATCTCATTCTGTATGTATATTCGGATAGGTCGTAAACAGAATACGTCAACTGGATTATTAATTCAAAGTAACATTGAAAGTCGCAGAGATGTTTAGCTGTAGCTGTTCAGTCTTGTTTTGTATAAGCGTATTTAGTGCACGTTGTAAACAGCTTAGAATGTTTTCAGTGTTTGGATAACGTAGCTAATGTGTGCTGATTGTGTTGTATATATTTATCCTTGGCAACTCTGACACAATTTCTTCTAATTAGTAAATTAGTAAAAAGTTTTGTTTTAAAAAAGTAACGCTTGTGGGTTGTGCTTTACAAAGAGCGTTACTGTTGTAACCCACGTTTTTTAGTATTTCTTCAACATGGGCTTCCTGCAACTGCTGTGCGATCTCAGCAGTAACTTACATCGCTCCTTGATTTCTGTTAATCGGGAAATTATACCTACATTTCGTTAATTACTATACGATTCTGCTGACCACCGGGTTTAACGTAACTAACATAATGAAATCCAAATATAGCATGATACGTCATTCCGTAATAAGTGTCAAAATAATTACGTAATAAAATATATGCAGGGCTGCCAAGCTCACGCAAGAAATCTTCCGGCAAACATATATTATTCCATTATAAACTTAAAATGAGCTACATCAAAAGTATTGGGGTAGTTTGCAAACCCTACAAACTATTTATTAGGTAATAAAACTTGAGTATAAATGCGCGTGCAGACTTGTCTCGAATTGAAAATCTTACGCCAGCCAGCTGACCAAAGTTGACATAAAAGAAACGTTCATGTGAATTAACGGTTCTTCCACTGATTACTGCTGATGGGCGATGAGAGCTTATCTGTGGTAACCACCTGCTTCTCTTTCTGTATCCATATCAGCATGGAAGGGGAGAGTAGTTGTGATAAAGTGACTACAATAATCCAGCCGTTTCCTGTAACAAAAACACGAGTCCATACATGTATCACAGGGTTAGGATTCAATTTTATGAAATGCCACATTTTAATATTGTTGATAGTTTGTCTCCAAAACCAGTCTAGTTAAGAGTATTGCTGAATGGTGGCCCACGAATTTCACAAATACATCTAACAGGGAAAATGATGCATAAGCGTTTCAGTGAGTACCTTACCAACAGAACAACATACAGTAATATTAATTATTACATTATATTAAATCACGTTAAGACATTTGTGAATGGGGGGAGTCTCCTGGGGGGTGTCTCTGCTTGTCCATATGGTTAATCCAGGCCCGATCCCCAAAAGACCACCTCTCGCTAGCAGTTGTGCCACTTCCAGGATCATCTCTTTACAGACCCAAGGATTTCCCTGAGCTGAAGAATGACACGTTCCTGCGAGCTGCATGGGGGGAGGAGACGCAGCACGTGCCCGTATGGTGTATGAGACAGGCGGGCCGCTACCTACCGGGTGAGCCTGGCACTGAGCTGCAGTGCGCGTAAAGCTCACCTGGACATGGAACATCGCCCCCCAAAATTTTTTTAAAATCTACTCTATTGTATGGCATCAGTCAGCCATCTGATTAAATTGTGCTGGCAGATTTAATGTCAAGTTTCATCATTGATTGAGTGTGTTTGTGTGTTTTTAAGAATTCCGGGAGACCAGGGCTGCCACGGACTTCTTCGTGACGTGCCGTTCCCCAGAGCTGTGTTGTGAACTCACCTTGCAGGTCAGCGTGGAGCAGCACACAGACTCAGGTCTCCTGCCCAATGCTTCCCATCCTCAGGCTAAGTTCTGTCTCCTTCTCCTTGCCGTTTGTATTTTAGCCGCTGAGACGCTTCCCGTTCGATGCCGCCATCATCTTCTCTGACATTTTGGTGGTTCCACAGGTGAGTTATCTGGGGCTCGCGCTCGCAAGCACACGAGGGAGACGGGAGTGGCCCATCTTTGTGTGCGTGTCTCCAGGCCATGGGCATGGAAGTACAGATGGTCCCAGGAAAAGGCCCAACATTCCCAGAGCCATTGAAGGATCCTGATGACCTGCAAAGGCTGAGGTCCAAGGTGGATGTCGCCGCAGAGCTGGGCTACGTCTTCAAGGCCATCACTCTGACCCGGCACAAGATCGAGGGCAAGGTTCCGCTCATCGGATTCTCGGGGGCTCCGGTGAGACAGCCGGCTCTGCCAGGAGCGAAACACGCACACGCAGAGATCCGGGATGATCCGAGTGGCAGGTTCCAGTTAAAGCCCTGATGACTGGGTTCAAAGCCACATTCACTCCGTGAGCTGTGACATCTCAAACCTGTGCCTCTGCAGTGGACTCTCATGACCTACATGATCGAGGGGGGAGGTTCCACCACACAGTCCAAAGCCAAGCGTTGGCTCTACTGCCACCCGGAGGCCAGCCACAGACTGCTGAAGCAGCTGACGGGTGTCATTGTGGAGTACCTTCTGGGGCAGGTGGCAGCAGGGGCACAGGTGCGTGTGGCAGAGCAGCTGGGTCAGCTCTGATCTGACCCTCAGTGTTCACATGTTTTTTTGACTGAACTGGAGATTAACTTGCAGCATGCAAATGACCTGTACAGTATAAAGGGAGTGTGTCTGGACCCACCCCGTACTCTCCTGCAATGGGGATAACCGCCATGTCACATCACCTTGCCAGGCCCTGCAGGTGTTCGAGTCGCACGCCGGCTGCCTGGGCCCCAGGGAGTTTAGGGAGTTCGCTCTGCCCTACCTGCGGGACATCGCCAGAAAGGTCAAGGACAAGACGAAGGACTTGGGATTGGACAGTGTGCCAATGGTGAGTGACTTCCACAGCGGAGACTGCTGTGAGGCATCGATGTTGGGGGAGGGTGCAACATGACTGTTTTGCTCTCAATTTAATTTAACTGCCATAAATCATAGCTGTTCATTGAAGTGGCCGCATACTTCAAACAAAATCAAGGTGGTTTTAGCAGTATGCAGGGATGGTTGCGCAGGGGCACTGAGAAATTCTTTCGTTTGTTTTGATCCCTCCCACTGTACACAACGTGATCTGTGGCGTCACCTAGTGTCCTGCAGCCCTTGGGAAGTCAAAGCAAAAAGGCCTTATGATCATGAACGCCTCTGAAGGAAGATTTGCTGAACTTGTGCAAAGTTATCCACATTTAAATGAGAGGGCACATCCATACCTACAGTTCATGGGTAGAAATTCAAGGTTTAAGGTGGAGTGAGAACAAACAACAAACCATAAACAAGTACGGCAGCATCATTTTAAGTATATGCCAGGCTGTTCTTACTGACCTGTTAGAGTTTTTGTCTGGATGTCATTCGAAATATGCAGCCACCTTTAAGACCATTTTTATACTTCGCTTTTCCACGTGCGCTTTCAGGCTGCGGTCGTCTGCATGGCAGCCTGTGTTCACGCTACATTTGTCTTTGGATGCGGATACATGTAGCAGTGATATTCCACCAGACCCCCAGAGGGCAGATGTACAATCACATAGTGTAGTGAAACGGGTAAACTTTAAGGAACAGTTTTAAAGTTATTACTCTAGGCTTGGGAAGCATTACCTTACTATGGTATACACTGTGGTACGTTGAAATCCTTGTGACAAAATTAGCCCGGATGCTTGATAAATTTTATCATGAATATTTCAAAATGTCGCAATCGTTCTGCTTTTTAAAACACCGTATATTCAGTATGTCAGTATGTTGTCTGGACAGTATGAAAAAGTTAGATATGCGGGTCCCTCCGACACTCCTCATACAGCTGCTCACCATAACTACACGAGCAATAACAGCTATTCTTCCTTTACTCTTTTGTTGTTGACTGCTGATCTGTGAAACTCCACGCTGCCACCTACTGGAAATAGCAAAGATAACCTTGCACATGTGCGGGTAATGTGCATGGATGCTCGAGGTAGCCGCTAGACATAAAAAAGCTGGGCTACACGCACACTGACTGCAGTCGTTTGCCTGATTAAATTAATTGCATCACCCTGTCCACATCTAAAAGTGCATGTGGAAAAGTTGTGTGAATTGGCCTTTAGAGGTAATTCAAAAACCAGGAAAAGATACTGTGCTTCAGTGTTTGGCCAGTAGGGGGTGCTTGTTGACCAGCTGGTAGGTATGTAGAGCATTGACTATACTCCCAATTCTGATTTATCCCAGATTGTGTTTGCGAAGGACGGCCACTATGCCCTGGAGGATCTCGCAGAGTCGCATTACGAGGTGGTGGGTCTGGACTGGACCATCGACCCACGGTCAGCCAGGTGAGATCACTTACCAAGAGCCCAACAATTCAGGAGAAAGTGGGTGCCACCAGTGGCATGTCATGGGGGTGGGTAAGTGTGACCAGGGCGTGTTGGGGGGCTTCTGGCTTGATGCCTATCTGTGCTTCCAGGGAGCGAACTGGAGGCAAGATCAGCCTGCAGGGTAACATGGACCCCTGTGCCCTCTATGCCTCCAAGGTAAGAGTGCCACCTAGTGCCCTGACACTATTACAGACAGTGAAGGTAGAAATTAGATATAGGGGATGACTAGGAGGCCAGTTTGATAGCTTTGCTAGTTCTGTGATGGTTACCAGTATCTGGTCAGGTAGCAGCTCACAGTTACCGTGGCCCCGAGCCTCACTCCTGGTCTGCGTTGCGGCTGACGGCTCGTACCGCGTGTCCACCCCCCCCCCCCCAGGAGCAGCTCGACAGCATTGTGGGCCAGATGCTGGACGGCTTTGGCACGCGCGGCTACATTGCCAACCTCGGCCACGGGCTCTACCCCGACATGGACCCGGAGCACGTGGGCGCTTTCGTCGACGCTGTCCACAGCCACTCCCGACGGCTCCTTAGAACGAAATGAGCGGAAGAGGGCGCGTGGCGATGCTGGGGGTCAGGGGTCAGGGGTAGGCATCACACCCCCCGGGTTGACTGCATGTCAGTGTCTCCTCCTGAAGCTGCTTTGCAGACAGTCCAGCTCCGTTTGGCTCCTGACGGTCAATGAGAATAAAAACGGCATCTATGCAAAGTGTGGTTTCTGTTTCTGGGCAGGAGAGCAGATGGCTGGGGTTCGAGAACCTGGCCTTCCTGCATTTAAAACACAAAACCCACCCCACCCCTTAAGCAGCCTGGGGTGGGGCTCTCTCTCAGCATATCAGTAGGCCTGAAAATCCAATTTGCACCCACAGACGGGCAGCCGTGCATCGTGGGTCCGCGACCAGTGCCTGCAGGGGGGGTGGGGGGGGACTGGGCCCACGATATCAA
>JAODUD010000043.1:651895-662164 GCA_026784285.1 Stomatorhinus walkeri | reverse complement strand
CAGACTGAAGCACAAGTAATCACAGTGAACCAGACTGAAGCGCAGCTCATCACAGTGAACCAAACTGAAGCATGGTTAATCACAGTGAACCAGACTGAAGCACAAGTAATCACAGTGAACCAGACTGAAGCACAGCTCATCACAGTCAACCAAACTGAAGCATGGTTCATCACAGTGAACAAGACTGAAGCACAGCTCATCAAAGTGAACCAGACTGAAGTACAGTTTATCACCATGAACCAGAATGAACCACAGTTCATCACAGTGAACCAGACTGAAGCATGAGTCATCACCATGAACCAGACTGAAGTATGGTTCATCACAGTGAACCAGCCTGAAGCACGAGTAATCACAGTGAACCAGACTGAAGCAAAATTCATCACAGTGAAATAGACTGAAGGGCAGCTAATCCCAATAAACCAGACTGAAGAATGGTTTATCACAATGAACCAGACTGAAGCACAGCTCATCACAATCAAACAAACTGAAGCATTGAACATCACAGTGAACCAGACTGAAGCACAGCTTAGCGCAAAGCTGCCACAGCCTGTATTTTCATTGCTTAAATGTCTGTATCAATGCCTCCCGAGTGCTATAGTGGGACTGGCTAATAAAAGTTAAACATGGCGATTTCATACAATAGGTACGAAGTGACCCAGGATCACTGTCAGAAACACAATCTTTCTACACCAAGAAAAGAGCAGACATGGTTTCACTGATATCACATGACACCCCTGAATGACCCATAGAAACTGAATGTCAGCTGCCAGGGTGATTTTGTGGACTGCATGAACTATATGTGAAGTTCCCACTGATGGACACTGAGGGACTGTCACCCAAGCCCACTGGCTCTCTGGTCTGCTGAGGCTGACCGGTGTTTGTTTGCTCTAATTTACATTCTCATGAATAATTAATACATTGCAGCTTTTTTAGACCCAGTGAAGGCAGAGGCTGGATTTCAGAGGAGCGGCCATTCAGAGAGCTTGGTTCCCCAACTGATACCTCACAAGGATCACCCATGGAAACAAAATAGCTCATTCCTGACAGATCAGTCAACCTGCCTGTCAAGATGCCTGGAGTGTCCTCCTACTGGTAAGTAGGGTGAACTGCAGCATTCTCTTTGTAGTTTGTCACAATCAGACTAATTTCTAAATGAGCAAAATTTAAACATAGCTAGATCTGGATGTCATGAGTCAGAAACCAACTTTTTCAGTTTCTTGACATTGTTCTTGTCTCCAGCCACTTACAGTGACAAATGTTTTAACTGGTATTTACATTGTGTTTTGCATCACAAGTCGCACTGTGCTCAGTGTCACAGGTTATATACTGTGCTAAGAATCAATCAGCATATTATGCAAAAGTCCAACAGGTATCTCTGAACATTTAAATACTTAACAACCCTAATTCAACAAAGGAAAACATGAATCTGGTTCCACAAGGTTATTAAAAATGGTATGCACTGTTTATTAGAGTAAAAACTGGACCACATTTCATTTCCTTAGAGAGAACTTTTCTTGAAAATACACTCAGTGCAAAAAAGGTTAAGCACCCAGATGAAGTGGTGGAAATGAAATGAATCTGCATGTGGTGAAAGGTCATGTGACAATCGCAATGATTAAAATATCAGATCAGATGGATAATAGCTGGCAGTATGGGCACACTGCTGGTCCCATGTCAGTAGGGCGTGGCACCGCCCCCAGCCTGGATACATGCGGCCATCCGGTGCGGAAGGGAGTCATACAGCCGTTGGATCCTCTCCTGCGGCAAGTCGGCCCGCGGCTGTTGTAACTGGCCCTGTGTCTCTCCACAGCATTGGCAGGATTGATCCTCTCCCTTCGATGCCGCCATACGTTCACACGACAGTCATCTGTGGTAATGCAGAACCGAGATTCATCTCTGAACGTGGTACGTCGCCACTCTTCATCAGTCCGTGTCTCCTTGTCTCTGCACCGGTGGTAACGGCAGCCTATGCATGGGACGGTGAACCTGTAGTCCAGCTGATGCCAGATGTTGAGACATAGTGCAGGATGACATGAGTGTTGTAGAGGATGGCAGACACTAAAGTCGTGGGGATCTGTAATGCTTGGCGCACAACACGATGATCCTCCATTGGTGTGGTTTCTCTTGGGCTTCCAGAACCTTCACGATGCGTGCGGGTGCCCTCATGTGCCCATTGGTTCCAACATCAGGCGACTGTGACATCTGCATGCCCCACATGCTGGGCGATTGCACGATACAACCGCCCGGCCTCATGCAAACCCACAATGTGACCCCTATCAAACTCCGTCAAGTGCTGGTAATGCTGTCTGATGCACGTACAAGGCATCCTCTGTGTTTGGTGACTAGACGTAGCAGCTCCTTGCAAATCAGTTCATTTACATACCCATCACTGGTCTGAACGTGCAACAAATTAGATCCAAATTGGACCAGTACTTCTGGGTGCTTAACTTTTTTTTGTCACTGAGTGTATTTATAAATGCAGGTCGTATAGTGTATCTGCTGGTTAACCAAAAAACATTTAATCAAAGTATCCTGGATTTGGAAACAACACATGGTGCCAGACAAGCCTGGTCGAGCGGCCTTGTCGCCTGCTGAATTCAGCAAAATGTTTGGCTCTCTTCGTCCTCCTGCCAGTTTGGAAGAGCAGTGTCTACCCATCAGACATCAGGGCAAAGACGATGGCTCCATTCTGACAGGCCCTGATTACTTGTTGAGGAGAGAGCAGGACTGCAGTGTGAAACTCCCACATCCTCAGTGTGCGTCACGCTGCGTTGCCTGTTATCACCTATGGGCATCTGATTGCCAGCACATATTCCTTAATGCCCCACAGTTTTGAAATCTCCCATGATGCAATGCTCTGCATGTCAGGTCATTTGGCTGCCCATCAGTAGGATGACTTACACAAGCATGTTTGGCGATGCGCAAAATACTATGTTATGAGAAGTGTGGCAGAAACAGTGGGGTACATGCTCCCAAAGGGTGTGTGTGTGTGTGTGTGGGGNNNGGGGGGCTCTGTACTAGGGAGGAGCTGGAGTACTGGGGAGGAGTCACTGCACCGGGGAGGACCTGGTACACTGGGAAGGAGTCACTGCACTGGGGAGGACCTGGTACACTGGGAAGGAGTCACTGCACTGGGGAGGACCCAGTGTATTGGGGAAGAGCCACCGTACCGGGGAGGATTCACCACGCTGAGGAAGAGCCGTAGTGTGGGGGGAATGCAGTGCACTAGGGAGGAGCACAGAGTGGACCGGGCCACAGAGGGGTCTGTGCATACCCAACATTTCTGTCTTTGAGTTCTGTGTGAGTGTCCTTCAGCATGGGGTGTGACTAGAAGCGAATTGGTAGGATGCTACGGGCAGAGACAGCCTCATCCTGCCAGCAGTGCGCATTCAATCGCATCAGTAAAGCACACAGCTCAGCGCTCAGGGGACCAGCGACTGCTCACGCCTGCGTCTCACACACCTGAGCTGCGCACGCTCGAATCACAGCCAGCTTCTTCCTGGAACGATACTCGGCTTTGGGAACCGAGCCCAAGACCTACAGGGCACCTCAGCTACCTCCACTCCCTGCTTTTCCAGAACATTCCAGGGCTGAACAATGCTCCACCATTGTTCTGTGCAGGCAGAACTGGCTGTGTTGCCACTAGCCCCCTGGCCCAGTGTCTAAGAATGTTCCAGAACCTTGAGGTGCAGAGGCTATTGGCAGCAAGCTCCCACGCTTGGGGGACAGAGCCGGGGGAGGGCAGGATGGCGGCGGGCTTGCCGTGTGACGTGGGGCTACCGTGTGGGCATGTGGCCACTCAGCGGCGCGGCAGATGGCGGCCCGGACAATGTAGGTATTGAGCGAGCACCCAGCTCTACCTGTAGGGCCTGATCTTTATCACAAAAGCTCTGAAGAAGCCCCTCCTCCCATTCAGACCTTGCAACCAATCAGGAGTACCGCCGGTGGCTGGCTCAGCCTGTCACAGCCTGAGTCAGAGTTTCGCAGAAAAGGAGGCTGACTCCCCCGCACCAGAAGGGGGAATTATCTGCCTCTTTTGTCTCAGAGCACTGCCATGCTTGGCTGAGCACTGGCATAGTGCTCGTTGTCATTCATGGCTGCTGCGGGCTGCTCTGCCGTACAGAGAAACAGGTTTTTACATATCTCCCAGTGTGTGTGTGCCTCATAGAAGGCTCCTGAAAGGGGCCTATTGTTATGTGTGGATGAGGGCAGCTCTTCTTCCCAACCTGCTATCCCATTTCAGCTCCACTGTGCTCCCACACGGCCGAGCGCCACATCTGATTGTTGTTGCTACAATACGACAATGTCCCTGGCTGCAGCCTCCAGCTTTCATCGCTTAGCAACGGCACAACAGCCATCACAAAGAGGTGAGTTCCAGCTACGAGGCTCTGCGCACAGTTACTATGCACGGCCCTGCGGGCTGATCTGGGACCAGTCCTAACCCCACTCCCTGCAGTCCGGGCACAAAAAGCCCACTGAAGGCCCGGAATGCTAGCGCAGGGACACTGGGGACAAGGGACTGCTGGGGCTACGCTCCTCATGGCTTTGTGCCTGAGTCACATGGTGACAGGCACACACAGGCAAACACTCAAAGATTTACTGACTAGTGTAATAGAGTCTGAATTAAATGAAATTTCATAATTTCACATATTCCGGGACATGATACTCGTTTTAACACATACCTAAAGTAGATGGCATAGTGGGGAAGGAGCCGGGCCAGGAGAGACTCGGCAGATGTGACCCGGAGCTCATTGTTTGAATATGTCTGCCTGTGTCCTTGGCTGCAGTCTGAATAGAAAAATAACATAAATCACACAGGAAACACAAATGACATCTATGTAATCCAGGGCAGAGAGTTAGACCCCCTATCAGACCCATAGGATGTGACGGTTGGGAGACCCCCCTAACAGACCTCCGGGGACTGATGGTCAAGGTGGTAGACCCCCTAACAGACCCCAGGGACTGATGGTCAAGGTGGTAGACCCCCTAACAGACCCCCAGGGACTGACGGGTGATGTGGTAGACCTCCCTAACAGACCCTAAGGGATTGGTGGCAGAGAAGGTGACCCCCCCCCCCAACAAACCTCAGGGACTGCCGGCCAAAGGGGTAGACTCTCTTACAGACCTCAGGAGCTGAGGGTTGTAGGGGTAGACCCCCCAAACAAACTCCTATGGCAGGAAGGTCAGGGGTTTTGACCCCCTATCAGACCCCAGTGTGTGATGGCCGAGGGGGTAAACCTCTCTAACAGACCCCCAGGGACTGATGGCCAAAAGGGTAAATTCAGCAGATTCCCAGAGACTGCCAGCTGAGAAGGTAGACCCCCCCCAACAAACCCCCAGGGACTGACAGTCGGGGCAGTAGACCCGTCTGACATACCCCCACAAACTGACGGCTCCCCATGTGTACTGAGCACACAGGGGATTTCAGTCTCCTGACGTTTCTCACCTTTTTCACACGTGGGGCGATAAAGCACCCTACACCAGTCCCCACCCTCTCTGCTCCCTGTGCTCCACTGCGACTGCACTGCTTCCTGCTTCCTCTGTACCCACAGTGGTACAGGGTACAGGGGTCAGCTCTGTGCTCGTCCCTTATTCATTGGGTTTCTATGCAGCCAGGATGTCCTGTTTAGATGGTGCTTCTGGTGACACAACATAAGAGAGAGACCATGGCGGATTCTGGGCACTACAGGTCCTCCTGGCTGTTCCTTTGGGGGGTTCTGGGCACTACAGGTCCTCCTGGCTGTTCCTTTGGGGGGTTCTGGGTACTACAGGTCCTCCTGGCTGTTCCTTTGGGGGGTTCTGGGCACTACAGGTCCTCCTGGCTGTTCCTTTGGGGGGTTCTAGTTACTGTAGAGTCCTCCTGGCTGTTCCTGTGTACAGGCTATGGGTACTATAGGTTCTCCAGTGTGCCTTCTGATTTTTTTGCTATGATGGCTGGCTGACATCTAGGACTCCGCAGCCTCCCCCCGTAACTCCTGATCTACATACCCATCCTGTTATGTTAACAGCCTGATGACAGATATTTTAGGTTCTGTGTTTCTCCTTAAAACACGTCCCAGTTTCCTGCGGTGAGAGAAAGAGTCACTCTGCCTGCTGTTTCATTAAATCACCTAGCTGACAGCTCTCTCTGTCTGCCCTGACTCACTCTCGCTTACGTGGTCCATCCAGGAATACCCCTCTTTCCCTGCCCACTCTCCCAGGTCAGCAGGCACATAAGGGTCATTAATTTACCTGTGAAGCTCTTTGACTGTAAGGTTCTTCAGAATTAAAGGTGAATGTTCCCCAGTCAGCTTCTGCGTCAACTTGCCACTGTCAGCACTGTCAGCATGTATGGAAACTTGAAGCTGCTTAACTGTTTAAAATCAAAACACAGTGTTGGTTAGGAAACTTTCTCCCAAGTTTGGCAGGCTATGCCTGGGCTTATGCCGCTGATGATTGCCTGTCCTTCTTGGGCGTGAGGTTACAGTAATGGATCCTACAGGGGCAGTAGGAGAATCTACACTACTGTGGACCTTTGAATGACATAACTGTCCTCTTCCTGAACTTAGCTTCCAGACCTGTCTATTCAGAAACAGGGACGATGTGAAAGAGCTCAGCGCTACAGATTGGCGAGAAACAGCTTCATCTTTAGCCTGCATTGTTCCCACATCATCTATGATGATATCAGCTGAAAACAGAGCATCAATTTTCTCCACTTTGAAAGAAACTATTCTTTGAGCGATCTCACTCATATCAAGCCAACAAGTCCCTTAGCAGAGTCTCTGTGAGCTGAAGGCGTCAGCAACACTCAAATGAAGCCTATTCATCCCACCAGCAGGTGCTACCAGAAAGTAAACCCTGACAGCATCACCCATAAGCATTTTACCCATAAGGCTTTACTGACAAGGAGCCAAAATTAGCAGAAGCACTGAGGTGAGGACCATGGGCCCCATGCAAGCAGCCGCTCTTCTCCTGGGAAGGAAGCCCTCCAGTCTGCTTAACGTTGTGGAATCAGACTGAAATCAATTATCATAAATCAAAGGGGGCCAGAATGGGGATAAACTGGCCCCCTGCCCCCCATCACTTAATGGAATGAGAGATAGGCGTGCAGCACTCCCCCAGAGAGAGTAACATGCCCCGTCCCCCAGGGAGGTTGAAGCGGGAGATAAGAGGGTGAGTTTGTGAGAGCCGAGTCCGTCAGTGCAGAGCCGTCGCACGTCTGAGCCGGCAGCCAGCCTCACACTAAGACGGCGTTCTCAGAAACGTGGGGAAAAATGCTATTGGTGCAGTATGAACTGCAGAATGGGACAACGGTGGGCCTCTGGCTCATGTGTCATTACACTAGTAAAGCAGCTCATTTGCTGAGTGAACAAAACATCACAACATCCCGGCACATGTTCTGTGGGAAACGACGGGTAGCTAGGAGGTGATTTTACATCTGCCCTCTCATGTGAGAGATGAGTGAACTTCTGGGTGAGGTCATGGGGGACCCCTGAGAGAGATCAGAGAGGATGCTATCATGCTAATGCGTCCAATACATCCACAGCCAGGAGGCAGCAGATCCTCCGCAATATAAGAGCACAGCAGTGATCTCTCTTTATCTACTGAGGAAAATAAATGAGCCGGCTGTAATGTAATCTGTAAAATCTATAGGCGTGAGGCAGCGCTGGTCGTCGGAAGCGAGAGCCACAGCGGCGCAGGGTCTGCATCACGGGCATGTTTTTGCTTCCTTATTGCTGGCAGCAGAGCACTGCATTTCTGCAGCCAGGAGCAGGTCAGAAAGCCGTGGGATCTCCCACAACACACGCTGCAGCGCCTCCCGCAGGTTCATGGCAGTGCTGCCCTTTGCGTACTGTTACACAGGCACCGGGATCGTAAGGGCTCTTCGGACCAGTCCAGAGGGGGACCGATGCGGGTGGATCAAATGGGGGTGGGGCACCACCTGAAGGTCACATACCACCATGCTGACATGTGAGGGTATGGGCCAGTGAGAGTGTGGACCATCTTGACAGATGTGGACCCCCATCTCAATCGGCTAGTGAGGCTTCACATTACCCTGATGCTTTCCTGCTCTCTTTTGGACTACAAACTACCTACCAGCTACACAACACCGACTCTCTGTAATGTACTGAGTCACAGGCTACATGGCAAAACCGCCCCCCCCCCCCCCCTAATGACTGGCTGCTTAATTCATAAAGGTGAGAAGGAGAGGAACGAGTGATTGAGCGAGGAAGGTACTGCAGACAAAAAGCGTTTTGGGATGTATGAAGGGGAGTCGCAGCAGTAGGATCCTAGAATGCTGGTGTTGATTGTGTTTTCTGATCCTCAGATGAGATTTCAGCACAGAAACATGAAAATGTTGGGGAGTGATGTCGTGGCCAGCTAGCCCAGGTCGCCCCACGTGGTGCCCTTTGACCCCAGTGTGCGTCTGCTGGGCTGTACTGTACAGTAGAAAGAACCCTATGAAGTGGGTTATTCAGCAAAGAGGTCATTATGTCCCAGGCAATCAATGAGATAAGAGTCAGGCACAAAGCTGCCTCCACCCCCCAGAATGACTCACATCTTCCCAGCCAAGGCCCCCCTGCATTGGGCGGGGTTTCAGGCTGGGCCACTGTGCCCTCCAGCCCCCCCAGGAAGTGTTGCTCTCGGAGCTTTGAGAGGCCCCCACTCCCTAGGGGCAGCGATGGGGTGTGCGGGTTTCCCTCCCCAGCTGAAATGTGCTTGTTACCCCCACGGGTTTAGCAGTATGGAAGAGTCTGGTGCCCCCCCCCCCCTCCCGAATCTACTGCCGTGATGTGACCTGGCCTTGGTGAATTTCTCCGGAGGTCGGGTCCAGTCCATGTCTACCTGGCAACAGCAGCAGCAGATCTGATTGGGGGGGGGGGGATAACCAGGTTATGATTGGGGGGACTAACCAGGATATCATTGGAGGGGCTAACATTATCATTATGATACACTCCTACATGACATCTCCCATCTCCACACACTGTCCTCTGTCCCTGACACGAGTCCCCGGTCCCCCACACACTGTCCACGGTCCCTCACACACTGTCCCCAGTCCCTCACACACTGTCCCCGGTCCCCTACACACTGTCCCCAGTCCCCCACACACTGTCCCCGGTCCCCCACACACTGTCCCCGGTCCCCCACATGCCTCCGCTCTTTGGGATGCCTCTCCTCAGGCTAACCATAGGCATCTTCTCCTTCTCTCCGATTCCTCCCACCCTGCTCGCGCCCCGCATCCCCCTCTCCTTCCTCACTCCAGGGTGAACTTGCCAGCTCTCCTACTGCTGCTCAGATATTAAACCAAATCAGCCGTGAAATAGGCTCCTTCCTCTGTCCTTAATCTTGCTGTCGGGTCTCATTCCCGTCCCGTCACGTCAGGAGTGTACTCACCAGTGTGTTGCCAGTGCGTCTCTGCTGTGCTCCCTCCCCAGGCCTGTGCTGCCACATCTGGGAGCACCATCCTGATCCACTGCTCAAACTTGGGTGCCTGGGTCGTCAATCACAAATCTACCCGCAGCTGAACATGGTACCTGTACCACTGGGCCTCACGGAACCTGACTGGACTTCACAGGACCTGATTGGTGTCATTGGGCCTGACAAGGCCTGAGTACCAGCCCTGGACACTGGAAATGAAGTTAGAAGGTAAGAATTGTATTAGGACTATAAAGGTTTGTTTAAATACCTTTGATACTCAGCACTTAAGTCATTTAAGCCAGCCAATCACTGATCTGCTTTCACAGAACCATGGATTGCTGGTTCAGTTCAAATGCCTCTTCATGTATGTGTGTGCCTGTCATAACACGTGTAAAGAGATGGTGTCCTGGGCTGGTCGGGCCGTCCATGTTCACGCAGTGTGATATTTTCACATGCCTGGCTGTTCTCTGTCAGGGGTTCCGTCCGAGCTGCTGCTGGCCGATTCGGCGCCCTAAGCCTGATTGTTTTATGGTGCCGTGCTATATACACACACACAACTTAAATTTAGAAGTGCTAACTGAAGGTATATACATGCATTATCAATGTTAATAAGAAAAACAGAACTGTATAATAACAGTATGTATTACACTATGGAATGGGCTAAAAAATTAAAATAACTTAAATATTAAAGATCATTATATTAAATGTAAATCAAATAATGCAATCAACCAGACTACAGACACAGCAGCCCACCAGGGAGAATGAAGGTGGAGATCAGCTCTGGCCGGAGAGAGTGAAGGTGGAGATCAGCTCTGGCCGGAGAGTGTGAAGGTGGAGATCAGCTCTGGCCGGAGAGTGTGAAGGTGGAGA
>JAODUD010000043.1:641187-651795 GCA_026784285.1 Stomatorhinus walkeri | reverse complement strand
TCTGGCCGGAGAGTGTGAAGGTGGAGATCAGCTCTGGCCGGAGAGTGTGAAGGTGGAGATCAGCTCTGGCCGGAGAGTGTGAAGGTGGAGATCAGCTCTGGCCGGAGAGTGTGAAGGTGGAGATCAGCTCTGGCCGGAGAGCATGGAGGAGCTGCTCCCTGGTGTCACTCTTTGCTGCATTCCCTCCCTAAGTCCCCATAGCCCCCTGAAGAGGACATAGGGCCAGGTGTGGCTTGTCTGTGACCTGGGATGTCCTTTCTTTGATTTTGTGCTGCTGCAGTGTGAATAAACTGCTTTATGGCAGGAACAACCTCAGCATGAGAGCAGAGGCGACGTCGTGTCCGGACCACGCTTATGCATCTAGCCCCCCCCAACACTTGGCCCTGCTCCCCACATGCCTCTCATTCTCAGTGTCTGCAGTGGTGTCTCTGAATTGTATTTGCATAACATCTGAATTAATCTGAATTAATAAGGAGCAAAGTATGATTTGCCTCCTGTCAAAATGTCCAGAATTGGAGGAGGGTGGTGCCTTATGGCGCTGGGTCTCCTTGGTGCCCCCTGCTGGTCCGGGCAGGTGTACAGTCTGTGGAGGCTCTTACTCAGTGTGATGTCTACATTTCTGTCATTTGATAAATGGAAGAATCTAACGGGAACAAAATCATTCAAGCCCAATTAATTAAGAATTGAACTGGAAGTAAAACAAAAGCAACATGACCAGGAATCACACTGGGATCAGAACCCTGTCCTCCCCCCAGCCCAGCAGAACCACGTTACCTATAAGTGTGGTCCAAAAGAGCCCTGTCCTCCCTCTAGCCCAGCAGAACCACATTATATATAAGTATGGTTTAACAGAATCTTGTCCCACCCCCCAGCCCAGCAGAACGCAGAACCGCATTACCTATATGCATGCCCCCGCACAGAGCCCCCACCACCTGGCAGAACCGCGTTACCTGTAAGCGCAATCCCACAGAGCCCCACGGCCTGTCACATCCAAGCCGGTGGCTCCTTTATGCTGCACAAGGGGCATCATCGCAACAGGGCCTTGCAGGTCCTCACTGCAAACAGAGAAAAGGCTGTTTTATGTGCTTCCCTGCTAATTGTGCTCATTCTGCGAGCAGAAAGGATTCCTCATAGTCAGGGCCTGCGCGTCCTTTTCTGACACGCATAAACGCAGACAATGCTCACGATTAACACGGCGGTAACCACATAAGCACTCATTTCACCCTGCTTTTTCCTCCCGCTATTTCTGAGACAAGAGAACTTTCTGGCAATTACCATTCTGTTACCATGGTTATTACGGGTAATTCCAGGTTATTTATTCGCCAAGTGCCAATCACGCGTGGCTTCACCCGTTCATTATCTCAGCCCTGCCATTTTCTGCAGTCGGCAGTGATTTATCCTGCATGATTGTAATCACAATTTGGATGGCAGAATGGTACAGTGGTGTTTGGCCGGGCTCACCACTGCTGTACGGGCGCCCTGCTGGACTCGGCCTGGCTGGGCGTCGCCGGGTGGGATGGGGAGACCTCCATGGCAACACAATCCAGAGGGAGGTGGTGGGGCTAATGCCATGAACCATTTTTGGGCGCTCGTGGTCTGTCCACATGCCTGACTCGAGCCAATCAGGATGGATCCAGGTAAGGCAAAGGTGCATTGCTGGGATACAATGCTGCGTGTGGATAGCTTTTGCTGCGGTGCTGGCGTCTGGAAAATGAATTCTTATGATGTTTACTTTTTTCGTTAACCCCTTAATTAGGGCAGGCTTTTCTGGAAATGACGTGGTTCCAGCATTGGCCAGATGCCATGGATATGATGGACTTTGGCTCCCTGGTTCAGGATCAGGAAGGCTTCAGTTCAGTGGCTGAATCCCAGTTATGTGTGTGTGTGTGTGTGGGGGGGGGGGATGTATATATTACATTGTGAGGACCAAATATGATTAAAAAAACTGTTGATATGACAGGGACCATTTTTTTCAGTCCCACAAGGGGAAATTCAATTTTATAAAAAATCTGTGATTACAATCAAGCAAGTAAAAATGCCAAAAGTCTCGTATGTTGTTTGGTTATTTATGGTGTGGGGGGATAAAGTTGGGATTAGGGCTTCTCCTCACTCACTCACAATGCCCCCTTTTTTGAAGTTACAGGACCTGGGTTCTGGCTTTCTGAAGGCCACTTAGTTTGCATGGCCGAAAGCCCCCGCACCTCTCCGGAAAGCCACACTGTGCCGCGTCCACCTTCCTCATGGCCCAGGGAGCCTATAAAAGGCCCCTGCTTCCTGATAGATATGACTAAAGCTCCTTGAGGGACCAGGATCTCACCCCCCCCCCACCTCCACCCAGCGCAGAGGCGATGATCTGAAATAACGACCCAGTGAGGAAGTGGACATGTCTGCAGGAGATAAGGGGAATCCTGACCAGCTATGGCCTGGGGAGGTCAGAGATCACATCTGAAGGGGGGCAGTCACTGCAGTGGGGTGGGGGGGCATGGCACAGGCACCATTAATCATCGCTCGGGCCAAACTGGAAACAATGGACAGCGGGGCGTGGCCTCAGGAAGGAAACCTGGGAAAAGCGGCTAATGGTCATTTGATGACTGACTAAGAGCTATAGCAATGCATTGCTGCCGGGGTAGCAGGGGGAGATCCAGAGCCCTTAGCGGGGATGCTTATTTCTGCAGGGGGAGACCAGGCGCGTTGTTGGCACGTAAAACCCCATCTGTGAGATGAGAATTTAACCTGACATAGGATGGCGGAATCGCTATGAAAAATGGCTTCCCTAAGAAAATACTACTGTGCCATTAAAGTCCTAACTGGCCTGTAATGAGTCCTGGGGGCGTACTACCCCAGACCACTCAGCACGGGTGGCGGAGGGGAGATAGCAGGCCGTTTATTTACCATGAAGCCCCCCCCAGGAAGCCCCCACTTTTATCAGCCCCTGGCTTCACTTCCCCTTCCTGCGCCTTTGACCTGGAAGTGCTAAACACAGAAAGCAGACTATTGTCAGAGACAGTGTTCGGGGTGGGAGGGGCATGAAAGGTGTCACAGGTTTCCCAGTCTGAACTCCTCTCCCCGTTGGTTGCCCACCCCAGCATTCGCCTCACCAGGAGAAGCAGAGGGCAGACCTGCGGAGACGGCGGCCTTTCTGCAGATGTCGGCGTCATGGAGAGGGATAGGCTGCATGAATGAGAGGATTCCATGCGCAGGTCGGCGCCTATTAATCAGAGTGATGGGATCAGGGTTTCGATGGAGGTGAAGAGGGAAATCATTATGATAGTGTCTAATAAGATGGAACAGCAAGGCACTTGAGGCCGGTGGGCCGGGCAGCAGGAGTGATGACCCCAAGAGGATTCAGGTACACATGCTCACAGATATATGCACACACACGCACACATAAACACACTCACAGATACACACACAGATACACACACAGAGACAAATACACACAGATACACACACACAGATTCAGAGAGACACACAAATACACTCACAGATACAGGACAGGTAGATGGATGGATGGACAGACAGATGACAGACAGACAAATGGGCAGGTGGACTGACAGACAGACAGTCGGATGGGCAGATAGACGGACAGACAGACAGCCAGACGGATAGACAGACAGGCTGATGGACAGACGGACAGACAATCAGACGGATGGGCAGCTACAAACACTGGGGGCACCATGCTGGGTCTCTCTAAGTCAGTGTGCTCTGTACATTCTGCAGTTAAGCCTGACAGCACAGAGGCTGATGACAACATGACAGCATGGGGGGTCCTGCTCCAGATAAAGGTCAGCTCCATTTGCAGGGTCCTTCGGGGTGGGGGGTTTCTGGGGATGGCATAGCCTCTCCCCAAGAGGAGCCAGTGTTTGGGTCTGGGGTGGATGTCATGTGACGCCTGATGCAGCTGATCGGCAGAAGATCGCCGTGTCCATAAAAGCACGACCTTTTCACGTCTTTCTCTCTGCAGAATGTCACTCTGCTGCAGTTTAATTAATTTCCCCCTGTGAGGATAATACAAAAATCACAGCACATAAATCTTGCTCGGTCGGGGAGGGGGGACAAAGCCTGCAGCAGCCCACCAGCACGCAGCCACTCTGCAGCAGCCGCTCCCCACACACAATGACTCCTGATTTTTCTCCCCGTGCATTTCTCAGAAAACAATGTCCCCGTTAATGGGGGGGCCCTCCTACCAGATGGTGACTCCCCCTTTACAAATGAGGGTGGCCCCCCAGCATAAACCAGGGGTCGTGCTGCTCAGATCTGCAATCAGCAGATGAGTGATGAGCCCTGAGGCCGCCCCTTCCCCCAACTCTAAGGCTAACGCTAATGCTAAGGCACTAATCACTAATGGAGGCAGGAAGTGTATGCGAGGCGGTGCTGGAGGGCCTGGCTGCTGTGTGAGGTGTCACATGACCTGCTCCGTCCTCGACCCACTCCATGGATCCTCCCAGCTTAGAGACCCCAAATGAGACACACCCCCCTCCTCTCTCTGTCTACCCTGTTTTGAGCCGCTGTGATCTGGGGGGTCCTGATGTAGGTGTCCTCAGCAGTGCCTGTACCTGGCTAGTTTGCCCTGTATTGCACCAGACCGTCAGGGCTACATCTCCTAGGAAATGGCTGGATCTACTGAGGGGTGAGACAGCAAGGTCACGTGTTTTCCACTATTTAGTGCAATAAAGGCTAAAACGATGAGCCACAGCCTGCTAACATTCCATCCCCTTAAAAGTGATCTTCAAAGGGAATAAGGCTCTGTCATCTTTTAATAATGGTGCTCACTGTGAACAGCCAGTAGCAGACGCATGCAATGTCAAGGGTCTCTGGCAAACTGGCCTGAATGATGCTTACAGAACACTGAGCTCCAGACTGTCACCTAAATCAAGGCGCCATCTGCTGCCATTTACACAAAAACACTGTACGGAGGCTCACAAAGCAGCGGTCACTTCTAGGCACTACATTTGTAGGATACTGTATTTGTAGGACACTGTATTTAGAGGACACTGCATTTGTAGGACACTATTTAGAGGACATTGCATTTGCAGGACACTGTATTTAGAGGACATTGCATTTGCAGGACACTGTAACACTGTACTTATAGGATACTGTATTTAGAGGACATTGCATTTGTAGGATACTGTATTTGTAGGACACTATTTAGAGGACATTGCATTTGTAGGATACTGTATTTGTAGGACACTATTTAGAGGACATTGCATTTGTAGGACACTATTTAGAGGACATTGCATTTGCAGGACACTGTATTTAGATGACATTGCATTTGTAGGACACTGTAACACTGTACTTATAGGATACTGTATTTAGAGGACACTGCATTTGTAGGATACTATATTTATGCAATGCTGCATCTGTAATATGCATCTCCTGTGATTTAAAGAACAGTTTATAAAGTCAAGGTGATTGAGACTTTGATGTCCCCCTTACATGAGCTTCATCAGAGAGCCAGGCTCTTCTGGTGCTATGTGTCACGCAGGCAGCTGCACATCATCAGAGACACGCCCCCTTAGCTACTTAAACCTAGCACCATCATTCCGTGTGAGGTACTGTTTGTAATGCGACTTCCGAGTGACTTCTACCTTTGTCTTTGTTTCAGCTCCGATCCGCCCGGCTTTCCCTGCTCCCCATTCCTGCGCCTCCCGAACCTTCCTGTTCCCCGATCTTCCCTCGTGTCACCTCCCCGCGTGTCCTGTCAGCGTCTTCGGACAGACCTCTCAGCTTTCAGACTCCCCTGCACTTGGCTTGACTACGGTTTTGGTTTTCCCTCTGGCTTTGATTACTTGGATCGGATGGATATTGGCTGTGACCCTATTTGTTCTTTGGACTCTACTTCGGATCTCCCCAATAAAACAAGTTGGACCTTCCCTGAGTGTTCTGTCGTTACACTATGTGCCTCAGAGCAGGCATTCAATGGGTGCCGTTCAGCAGTGCCACACGCCTTCCTCAGCTGGCAGCAGCTGGACACAGTGGCAGTAAATCACTGTCTGTCTTTCAGTCAGATGATATGCAGCCCGAGTGTCCTCAGATATCTGGCCCCCAGCTTATGAGACTGAACTTTTCTTAATTTTCTAAGCAAACATTTGTTCATTCACCGTAGTCTCATGACGGCCTATCAAAAGAGAGATGGACAAAGTTCCTCTGTTTGCTGAAGGGTGGGAGGAAATGCACAGAACATCAAAAGCACTGTCAGTCAGATTCACACCCTGAAGCACACAGATGATGCCTCCGGACTCTGGTCTTTCTGCCAAAATGTGAAATGCTTAAGAGAGGCCAATCTGCCAATCTGCTAAACAAGATCACAGAGCGAGAGTCAGCCTCAGGCTGGGGGTGAAATGAATGGATTCGGTTTGTCTCTGGTATGGGACTGTCAATGAGCAGGCCAGGCCCCTCACTGCAGAGACTGCCTCCCTCCCTCAGGAACCGCCCACCAAGCAGAGCCCAGGGCATGCAGTGTCAAAGAGTCGGCCTGTGTCCTGCTACAATGAGTGCCACTAGGGCGTCATCTCCCCCTGCCCCAGCTGACCTGGGAGTGTCCCCCCGCCTCCAGGAGCGCTGTTCGCGGGGACAACCCCCCCCCCCCATCTTGACACACACAGAGTCGTCTGTCACAGTGCACGTGCAGAGTGCCATCAGCATGACGTAGGTGCCGTTGTGCTGTCCTGTGACATTCAATGGGGGTGTGGAACTAGAAACAGCCACAGACTGTGGGGCAGTGACAACCACCAACAGCAAGCAGCCACCTCAAAGACCATTCTCAAGTTTTACATTTGACTTATGGCACACATATGAGTCCTGAGGAAACTTCTTGGTTTATACTGGGAACCAATATTGTGTTGACAACAGCTCAATGCTGCCCCCTTGTGGGAGGAAGCATGTAGGAGCTTAGCAATTGGGGGTGGGTCTCTCCGCAGCCAATCCCTGCATTGGGAGGGGGAATAGGCGTCACTCTGTGGCTTTTGTAGTGACATATTGGCCAGCCATTGGCAGCTGCCAGGCTCGTAATTTATAAGGCAGATAACCTGTCACGCAGAAGATTAAATAAGTAAGTGGGGGCAGAGTGGGGGGTGGGAGGCCAGGCAGGGGGGCAGGGTGGGGCCCTGCTGTCGAATATGCAGAAGAGGAGAAGATGAAGGGTATAGAATCCACACAGATGGCAGGACCTCTTCCAGAGAGTTCCCGCATCAAGCAGATGCATTTCAGAAAACAGATGGATGGAGGCTAGAAATACTGAGGGGCGCCTTGCTAGGTCTCTATGTGTCAGTGTGCTCTGTACATGCTGCACATAAGCCTACCAGCACATGCGGGTCCTGCTCCAGATAAAGGTCAGCACAATCCAGGCAGGACCTCTTCCAGAGAGTCACACGTATGACTGCCACATGCATGAAGCCATTCTCAGCAGGACCATCCCCTCACATCGAGCTTGCAGCAGAACCAGCATGGAGAAGGTGTAGCATGTATAGGTGGTGTTGGTGGACCAGCAGGCCATGGAGAAGGTATGGAATATGCAGGTGGTGTTGGTGGACCAACAGGCCGTGGAGAAGGTGTGGAGCATGTGGGTGGCATTGGTGGACCAGCAGACCATGAAGAAGGTGTGGATGTGTGCTAGCATATGGGGCATCCTTTATCTGTTCCAGGAAACAAAAACGGGATGCTGCTCACTCTGGGAATGGTGGGCTGGGTGTCATCTCCTGGGTTTCTTAGAACAGAAGATATTAAACGCTCTTTAAATGCTTTGAAGGCTCCTCTAAATGACGGGTAGCAATGTGGCCCATTGCCACTACCACACACATTATTAATCCTTCGTTCTTAATTAGGGCTTTAATGTAGGATGAAGGACACGGACCTGAACAAGCTACAGAGAGTTTTATTGAGAAAATGACAGAAGTGGATGCTGAAGAGATGCATTTACGGCCTGAATCTGTTCTCCAGACAAGGACAAAGCTCTGAGCGTAGGCAGTAGGGACATATGTGTGTTTAGGGGGGGTGGGGTTTTGGGGCTGATTTGTTTCCTACCAAAGCTGAACCCAAACCAATGTCCGTGTCTCCATGACATGGCAGAAAACACAAGTGGCAGAGTTATGGTTCTTTAACTTACTGCCGAACACGAACATGCAACATCTTAAGCAGTCTATAAACTGTTTCTCCGCAAATCATCAGAGCATTATAATCACCACTGAAAAAGTTTATCATGAGTATGAAATGGAATATAACTATATATCAATTCTTATGAATAATATCTCCTACAACATTCGATGGCGTAACGGGTAACATTTAAGGATGATTAAACTGTGAGCATACAGAAGAAGTATATAATAAGCCTTCTCTCACGGCTGTTATATATGCCCTCTCGCTGTTAGGAGGGAGGCTTCCCGGATCTTCCTCCTTCTCCTTACCTTCCCTTAGAGGTCAGCTGGCCAGCCCCAGGAAACATGACCCTGTACACTCGCACGGCCAGACGGATTCTACCCCCAAGCTGTCACACTAAACACACTGACCCTGCCCCCCGCAGCCCCACAGCAATACCACACTGAACCTACTGAGACGTATCCACACCTCAAACATCATGCACTACACATGCAGAATTTGCACTTTAATTGTCCTGGCTCCTAGCCATTATTCAATCACCCCTGTGGAGTGTATGATAATACCACTATCTCGCTTACCTCAGTACCACAATACTGCTCCATATAATCCATTATACCGTGCAATATTGTTGATCATGATCATTATCCTGCAGTAATGCTACAACTCTCACCCGCCGCCTTTCTCTGGTGCAATCATTTATGTTGCGCGATGATTCAGGTGCAGAATTCCTCATATTTTTGTACCATGTATTTGTAATTGCTATATGCCACTTTATAATTTTATTTTTTCCTTACATTTTTCTTTATCTTGTATAGCTTTTATTGAGGTTTTTACAGGATGGTTTAAACATCATCTCATTGATCTTGTAAAGTGACACTAAAGGTATCATGTTTAGGTGCCTTGCTGTAAAAGCAAACACCTTAAATCAACCCAAAGTACAAGAGCGGCTGATCTCTGGATTATATCAGGCAACACTTAACATATTTAGGGCAAAAATCATTACCTACAACATTAACATTTATTGTTAAGCTTAATTAATTAGCACTGGCTGTATCATACCCTTTTCAGTAACACTTTATATTAACTGCACCTTCACAATGCCTTTATAATGCATTTGTAGAACATTCATAAGCAACATGTAAATACACCTTAAAGTTCCAACAATCAAAAAATCTATAAAAAAAAAAAAAATTCTACCTTAACAACATTAGCATGCATTGCACTGAATGTTCTATGAAAGCATTATGAAGGAGCATTGAATATTCTATAAAGGCATTATGAAGGTTCAGTTCATGGAAAGCATTAGCCACTTTCCTCCTTTTCTGCAGTAAGTTCTCTATCACACATTATACAGGAAGAAGGAGTCAAAGTGTATTTTGAGGAGTCACTTTATTTTGAAAATAACAGACTGGGTTGAGGGGGTGCCAGAGACAGGCAGGTCTGATTATGTCCTCTTTGGGGCTTGGGGTACTTTCCAAGTGCCCCCAGTGCTGAGGAAGCAGCTGTCTGATAACACCGGGAACAGCCACCCTCCTATCATAGACACACACTTATATTTACCGTGAACAGTCAGGATTCACTAACACTCCAAGCAAAGAAAAAAACGTGAAAAAGTAAATCAGCAATGCTTTAAAAAAGAAGTGATTGAATTAATTTTATTTCTGCATATCATTGTGGGCTGGACATGAGCTTGATTTGACAATAATTCCAGAAAAAGACAAAAATACATCCAGAGATTTTCCGGAAGATTTAGAGAGAATTGCAGGCAGGCTGGTCACAGGTCTGGACATAAAAAATATCCATTTCTATCACCTTGATAAACACACCTAGTCCACCTCCATCCCCAGCACTGGTCTGACTGGTCTTCCCTTGCAGAACATCAGCCTGTAGACCCCGCAGTAAGGTTTAAACTACAGACTTCATTTAGTGCAGAGAGAGGACGTTTCTGACAAATTCTGATGGAAGGAGGAGAGACAAAGGTGAGGGAGACCCCTTCTGGACCCCAAGTTGGAGCACTCCATGAGAGGTGTGTCAGCAATAATGAGCCCAAATAGCACAGACGTGTTGAAATGCGCAACATAAACTCTATTACTACAGCATATTTTACGTTAACATGCATGTCTTTCAACTAAAAAAGGATTTGCCTAATTTCCACACTCAATTTGGGTTGATGAGTGTGTGTGTGACGATGATGTGACTTTGGCCCCTCCCCATGGCTGTGCGTGTGGTTATGGTGTGACTTTGGCCCCTCCCCATGGCTGTGCGTGGTGATGTGACTTTGGCTCCTCCCCATTGGTGTGTATGGTGATGTGACTCTGGCTCCTCCCCATAGGTGTGTGGTGATGTGACTTTGGCCCCTCCCCATGGGTGTGTGTGGTGATGTGACTTTGGCCCCTCCCCATGGGTGTGTGTGGTGATGTGACTTTGGCCTCTCCCCATGGTTGTGTGTGTGGTGATGTGACTTTGGCCCCTCCCCATAGGTGTCTGTGTGGTGATGTGACTTTGGCCCCTCCC
>JAODUD010000043.1:584908-608216 GCA_026784285.1 Stomatorhinus walkeri | reverse complement strand
GCTGAAGATGGCACAGTGGCTGGTGCTCTGGTCAGTGCTGAAGATGGCACAGTGGCTGGAGCTCTGGTCAGTGCTGAGGATGGCACTGTGGCTGGTGCTGAGGACGGAGCTGAGGATGGTGCTGTGGATGGGGGAGCTGGAAACATCATCTGTTTACTCTGATATCATCTAACTGAATTTGAAATTGGATGCAGGTGGCAATCCTGCTTTTACGCATCTGCACAGCGCAGTTCCCCACTGTGGCCTGTAGGGGGCAGAGGAGACGCACCTGATGCAGGAGGTGGCAGAGGAAAACCCGGGAACTGTGGAGGCACCCCCCTCCCCAGAGCGGGAAGCTGACAGACCTTGTTGCCACGGCAGCAGCTGTCTTCATGTAAACTCAAAATACAAACTTTTTATGAGACCAAACAGTGATGGTGCTGAGGGGAGGGGAGCCCCCCCGAAGCCGCCATTCTGGTTATTCTTAGGCGCGGTCTGAGACGCCTGCCTCACGTTGTGGGGGCTGGAATGGACGTGCGCGGCTGTGCTTCGCTCTTAGTGCACATCGGCTGTGATGCCGGCTGGCCCGCATGCGAGCTGCTCGCTTCCTCAGGAGCGGCTCTGTTCCTCCTTCACACGCGTGCTGCTAATTATAGCCTGTGGAGGAGGCCGCATCCGCCAGCTCCTGTTGCACTGGCATAGACACGCACCTGTGGCTCCATGCCGCTCCCGCCTGCTGCCTCGATCTTACTCTCTCCACGTGGCTACACTTGCTGGCTCGCTTCACGGCATCAGCAGCTCCACCGGGTGTCTGGCTGAGTGGTGGACACATAGCTTCCTCACCCTGCAGTGTATTCAGGTCATGGCACTCGTCAGATCGGTCATGATCACCCCGGGCCTGGCCTGGCCCACCTGGCCAATCTGTGGGCCCCCAGACCACCCCAGTCCATGGCTTAGCTGTGACTGAAGCTCCTGGGCCCAGCCCTGTGCAGCTAGCGGTACCTGGGTCTTCGTGTCGCCAGCGCCTGGCTGGGATGCCGTCCTACTCACCAGCCAAGGTTAATTTAGCATTAATGTAATGTAATCCTCTCGGCTCAGAGCGTCCTGTCAATTAAACACGTCCCTGACCATCCTTTGGGGCTCTTCATACATTTTGCTGGCTCGTCTGTGTGAGACCCGCGTATCATTCTTTGCGTTTTCGTACATGGTAAATGGCGCCGGTTGTAATGGGATTTGAACCACACTCCTGTACGCACTGCGGTGCTGAGTCACTCTCAGGACATTTGATTGCTGATGGCCGCTGCAGAAACACGGACGTGGAATGGGGCCAATGTCTGTTCTCACTTTTCTAATGAGATCAGTACAGTAACAAGAATGCCGTAATCTCCTTAGAGCGCCCCCAGGTGTCTGCACCCATTCTTGGACCAGGCTCCCACCCCTGTCTTCCATGTCAAGGTCAGTTGGTTCTGGCGCCCTGGTTTGGCTTCTGCTTTTGGCTTTGGGACCTCGAGGCTCCCGGGGAGCAGGTCGTCCTCTTTACATGGTTTGGCTGGCTGGGGGCTGCCAGGTTCTCCCCGGTACTGCCTGATTCCACCTAGGTCCATCCGGTGCTGCCTTTGCTCTTCCTGCTGCTGTCAGTTGTCATGAGGTCCTCGTCAGTCTCCTGTCACATTATGGGTTCTCTGACACCAGAGGCTCTGGGTAGCAGACAGGTCCAGTGTGGCTGGAGTGGTTTGGCCTGTGTGCAGACTGGGAGTCAGGTGTCAGATGCAATATGGGGTTCTGATCAGACTGAGCCCCGCCCCTCGTTAGGCAGAAGGGAGATGCGTAAACACTACCGTTCAAAGCAGCCCGCCCCCCTCGCTGACGCCTTCAAACGCACGTCTCCCGCCAGGCGGAGGTGTCGCGTCTGGCAGGCAGTGGCACCCTGACAAGCTGTCAAATTAGACACAGGAGACACAGGAAACGCGGGAGACGCAGGAGACGTGGGAGACGCGGCCATGCCAAGGTGGCGTCAGTGTGAGAGTCGTGTTGTGGTTGCAGTGAGTGTGTCTGTGTATGTGTGAGTGTGTTTAATGTGACCTGTACTAATGAGTCCTGAGCTGCAGCTGCTGTCAGACCTCCCGAGGCAGGCCAGGCCTTTGACCGTGGGGCCTGCCACCCTACACCCTCGCCCCTGCTCCCTTTGCCATCCATTCTCTGCCACCCGCCCTCCTCCTGCCACATTCATCCCTCTTCCATTCACCCTCTTCTCTTCACCATCTGCCCTTCTCCCTCCAGCCTCACCCCTCTGCCATCCAGCTTTTGCTGTTCTCTCCACCCTCTGCCATTCAGCCTCCACCCTCTGATATTTGCCCTCCCCCATCTGCCCTCCTCCCTCCAACTTCATCCCTTTTCCATTCACCCTCTTCCCTTTGCCATCTGTCTGCCTCCCTCTGCCCTCTGTCCACTACCGTCCACTCTCCTCCTTCTGGAATCTGATCTCATCACTTTGCCATCCACCTATCTTCCTCCCTCCACTAACCGCCCTCCTTCCTCCACTTTCCTCCCTCTGCCATCCAGCTTTGGTCATTCTCTTTCTGCCCCCTGCCATCCGAACTCCTCTCACTGCCATTCACCTTCCTCCATCCACCCTTCTTCACACTGGTAAGGTGTCTTTCTAGACAATCAAAGGCTCAGCCTAGAAGACACGGGCCGAGGTGCCCCGGAGCCAGGGGGTCAGGGAGAGCCGCCGGGGAGCATGTCTGTCAGGTGAGAGGTCGCCCCCTGTCTACAAGCTGCAGCACTGCAGGTTCTGGCCCTGCATGCTTCCTTTGCCAGGGATTAACCTTAGTGTGGTAGGCAAGTGACTCAAACGGCAATTAAAAGTTTAGTGTGGAGCTGGAAGAGGGATGGGAGCCCTCTGCCCACTCAAGGGGTCCTGACAGCGGGGCCCTCTAAAGAGGCGATAATGAGCAAGTAAGGTGGAGGACCAGCTCATCAGAACAAACATGCCACATATCACTGATGTTTAGGATGTAGGGATCTCAGGCTAAATTATTAAGCATTTAATCAGATTTATGGAGGAAAATCACTAAGCATAAAATCACAGGGAATCCACCCCCCACCGGGTGCTTCCTCCCTTTGCTTTTTATCTCGAGAGAAAGACTGAGACCTGAGATGCTCCTGCAGTTGGGAGCTGCATACATACATGTGACACGTGTGTTATGTAAAAAACGTTGTGACCTGAGGCAGCGTCGAGCCAGGAGACATCAGAAATGCAAATGGTGTTCTTTGAAGGTGCCGCGGGATGTGGTGCTCTCCTTGAGGCTCTCCCTCTGTGAACGGGAGCTTTGGCCTGGTGCTTCCTCTAAAAACAAAGAAATATTACATCATAATCAGCGGGCTGCATGCTTCAGAGGGCCGCGTGTGTTTTACTTTGCACTCATTAGTAAAATGTTATGATTTATGCAGTCCCCAGCAGACTAATATCGTTAGAATTTAGCCCAGGAAGCCGATTTATCTTAAAGAGCGATGAGGGCAGATTGCTCTCAATGCAAAACGCATTAGAGCTAAATGAGGAGTCTATTACTCAAATCTGCCTGATTATTCGTTTGCTAGACCCCACTAACTAAACACATTTAGCTAGATGTGTCGCCATGGTTACAGCCCCACCCCTTGAGTGCATTATATGGAATTAACTTTGGGGTTGTAAATACCCCCCCCCCACACACACACACATGCACCCACCCCCCACTCACTAATTTTCAAACCCAGTGCTGCCACAGAATTAATATGCACTTTATTTCTGAGTGTTTTCTTTCTTGTTATGCCCTGGGAAGGACGATGGAGAGACCTTTCCTCACTGAGCCATCATGGCTGCAAATAATCCTGTGGAGAGCAGTAAGTTACCACAGTAATCTCAACATATTGCCCTGAACGTACAATATCCTGCAACCTTTGTGCCTGACTGTACCCTATGGAATGTTGGGAAATTTAACCACAGTAAGACTTAAGCTAAAAGGCATTATGGCCACTTCGTGCGATGTGCTGGAGGGTCACATCCCAGGTTTAAGGAATTGAGGGTGAGCACTCGGCTACCACTAGCCTCTGCAGCGCATGACTCTATTGGGCCAAATGTGCCCTGTGACCCCCATCTCTGCCCTATGGGAATCCCCATTTCCACCCTGTGGGGCCCCTAATTCCACTCTGCGAAATCCCTGTCTCCACCACGTCGGATCCCCATTCCCTCCCACTGGGGGCCCTATCTCCACTTATCTCTGTGTTGTGGGACCCTCATCTCTGTGTTGTGGGGCCCCCATCTCTGCCCTGTGGGACCCTCATCTCTGCGTCGTGGGACCCTCATCTCTGTGTTGTGGGGCCCCCATCTCGGTGTCGTGGGACCCTCATCTCTGTGTTGTGGGGCCCCCCTCTTTGCCCTGTGGGACCCTCATCTCTGTGTTGTGGGGCCCCCATCTCTGCCCTGTGGGACCCTCATCTCTGTGTCGTGGGACCCTCATCTCTGCGTCGTGGGACCCTCATCTCTGCGTCGTGGGACCCTCATCTTTGTGTTGTGGGGCCCCTCTCTTTGCCCTGTGGGACCCTCATCTCTGCGTCGTGGGGCTCCTGTCTCCACACCAAGTCCCTTTCCTGTAATCGGTCCATAGTTCATTACGTTTATTGCTGTTCAAAAAGACTTAATAGAATTTGTACAAGATAGCTAGTGATCGTTGCCTCATAATCACCCCTCAGTGAAAAAGGCATGCAATTAACAACGCAATTAACAATGCAATTAACAGTGCAATTAACCCGCCATTTGCCATGGGACTATCAGTGTCCATTTCATTGAGACCAATGTTATGTTAAGGCTGATTTGTACTTCTGCATAGAATCCGTTTCACACTTCCTTCTGCACAAATGTTTTGCCATTGTTTGTTTCCAGCTGCAAAGATTGTAATGTGTGCCAAATTGTGTTTAGCTTGTTGCTAACCTGCTTTATTGCCATGGTTGCAGCTGTTCATGCTAGGGCTGCATGATAACGGAACATTTCAGATATCACAATGTGATTTAAAAAAAATATTGCGATATTCACTAAATTTAGTGATTTTCGATAACAAATAAGGAGTTCAAAATAAATCAATTTTTCACAAACCCATCTATGAATGATTTAAGCAGCAAGGATGAAAATTATCGTGATTGGCTCGGAGTGCTCATGCAGAGGTCATGCAAAAGCAGTGCCAGTAAACTTTAAACTAATTTTTTAACATATACTACATATATAATTGTTCCTGGAAGAGAAATAATCATTGAAATTGAAAAATGTGCTGAGTTTTGCTCGTTTGGGGTGGGGCGCTGAAATCTTTGGTGTCTTCCTGTTTTTTTTTGTGTTTTAAAAAAGAACTTCCTGGTCCTATGGAAGAACAAAGGAATAAAACAGTGATGGAGGGAGGGACATTGAGGCAAAAACACTGGAAAACCTGCCAATCTGGTGAACCACACCTCACTGGGATGAACTGCTCCTCTGCCTCTGTGCCAAAGCAGGAACATGGTCTTTAAAACATTAGGGGCTCATTACCTAATTGCTTTCCTGTTTAAACGACCTCATGCCTGACTGTAAACCCCACCCCTTTAAATTTTTCTATGTGACCCATGTTCCAGGACCTGACTTTGGTTCCAAAAGAGCCCAGAAGCCTTTCATTTGGAGTGTGATGGATGCTCTCTCCAGGTAGCTGCAAGCCTCTCCCTGACATTTCCTTCAAACGGCTCAAGGTCCACTTAGACGGCTAAGCTTCCCTAATCCGCAGGCCCAGCCGGGCCCTGCCGCGTCTGTAGCACTCTGCTTTGATGCCTTTGAGTGGGTTCTGGGCCTCCTTCTCACATACGCTCATGCTCAGACACACAGGCATGCTTCCCCATCTTGTGTGCAGTGAGGAGGGCGCCAGGGTACAGGGCTGCACACTCCTGAGGTGTCCCTGATCACAGCGCTCCACAGCTGGATTGTAACTTTTCATATCTGGGACTTTTCATATCTGGTACCTGGAAGCGTCTCCCTCACATGTCACCAAAAGGCTGATGATGATGTGCATCCAATTGGAATGTACTTATTTGTTAATTATACTACACCACATGTAGCAATACTTTAAAAATTCCTGTTCATCCTGTGAATGTATTTGTGTACCTGGTGTGGGTGTCCATGCTCTCTTTTAACCAGCCCTGCCATTTTCCAGTTCTGGTCTGATATGTCCACCGGGTTCCCCCTGGCATTCTGGGATGGACAGTCTCCCCCACTCAAGGCTGTTGTCGCTCTTCCACAAGCTGCCCTTTTAAGGTGCCCCTCATCCTTCCAGCCAGATCCTTGTTTGGTGCATTCTGTGTTTGATTAATTAAGCCTGGCTCCACAAGGACTCTACTCCAGGAAGCAGCAAAGCTATTGGGGGTTTGGATAAAGGACTCTAGCCTTGCCTTTGAATGATTTTCCTTTTGTAAAGCAAAAAGATTATCAGTGAAAAAAGGACCCCGCTACAAACCCCAGGGGTGTGGCGCTTGTACCACATCAATCAGACATGATTCAAAAGCTGAGCATGGATCCCAGCTTGAGAGGGAGGCGGCGGAAGGCCCAGAGGCTGTGGCAGTCTGGGTAACGGCAGGGCCTCAGGTGGCCGCATCACAGCACCACGGGGCCCTTCGAAGGAGCTTCAAATACACAGCCTGTTCGCCGTTTTTATCTGCTGTGTCTCTAATTAAAGACGTCAGACTGCAATACCTGTGTGAAGATGTGGCCTCATGCAGCCTAACAGTGACTCGCAAAGCCAGGCCCACAAAGCACTGGGCAGGCTGTCCAGCATGCCTCTATGTGGGTCCACGGCTGACTGTAAACCCCACCCCTTTAAATTTTTCTATGTGACCCATGTTCCAGGACCTGACTTTGGTGTGGGAGCCATGCCCTGTTTTACTAGCTTTTTAGCTTTTAACTATAGTCACAGTGGAGTAACCAGTCCCTGTTCACCAACCACGTTTTGCTACCAAGTTACCAAGCATGTTTCGCTTTATTGCCATGTTTTCAAATTGCATTTATGAGCTGATTCGGTCACCCTCCCTCTTAACTTTGGTAGGGGAAGCTGTCGGGTCTACGAGGCAGGCCTTGGACTTCCAGAACCTGAGCAAACAGGCCGCACATCAGCCCCTGGCTGCAATCTCATTAAAGACTGATTAATGACTATGAAACGTTATATTACACATTGTAGCACATACGGCAGAAGCCATTTTTGCAATTTCTGCAATTGAGAATTATAGGAGCATATGAGATCTGCTGAAACGACGGCCTGCTCATTTGTTATCTTTAATTGTTCATGGGGAGGCTTTTAGCTGTGGTGAAATATGATTCTATTATAAAAGGAAGCTTTTGCGTTCAGACCAGGCGGACATGAGTTATTTCTTTGGCGGTGTTTTCACAGTGCAGATTGTCTCGCTCTTAATTCATTTCGCTCCATTTCACAGTAACATCTGAGGACATGAAGGTTTGCCAGTCAAGCCCTCCCCAGAACACTCAGTGTCGGGGCAGAATCTGCCAATCCCGTCTTTCCCACAATGACCCCCTGCCAGCTATGGCCTCTGATGTTACACAGTGTAGTACGCAGTATTGGGCATTTACAAATCCAGACCAAGATTTTGTTTCTACCAACCAGGTCATAACAGTGCATAAAGAGTCACAGTCACAGAAGACACAACTGGCTGTTAGAAATAAAATCTTGGTCTGGATATGTAGCTTATGGACCTGACATGCCCAACACTGGCAGTATGAAGTGTTTCCCTGTACTATATGGGGCCCCCTGGAGATTTTGCCCATCGATCGCAGGGCATGGGGCCCCCTGGAGGTTATGCCCATCCATCGCAGAGCATACGCCCCCCTGGAGGTTACGCCCATCCATGGCAGGACAGGGGGCCCCCTGGATGAGCTGCCAGGCCATCACAGGGTTCCTTCCCAGGCTGAATAAGCCAATGTATTTCCCCTTTTCAAAGGACAGCAGCTTTCACTCATATCCTATAACACGGCCGTGTACAAACACAGTCTGCACTTTGGCCAAAGGCTTAGACCCCATTCTGCAGCAGGCTGCTGTTTTCAACTTATCATGCAGATGGCTGGCTCTGGGCCCATTGGGAGGGAGGGAAGGGGTCAGATCCTCTGCCGATTCCATTACCTAACACGCGGTCACCCCCACACCCTGGCCTCTCATCAGAGTCCCACCTGGAGAACTCTGTCTCTGAGCTGCCGACATGCCCCAGTTCGAATCCCCGTGGTGATACCCTTCACCTGTGCAAATGACACGCTCCCCCCCCCCTACTCTGCAGCCCTGTGGCCCCTTATTTTCATGCATGGTGTTTTTTTCAGCATGCAGCAAACCCTGTGCTCAACAGCGCCCACCCCCCCCCCCCCAACCTGACACTTACTGGCACAGTCAGCTGGATTTTATGGTGAAGGTGTCTCTGTGACATGGCTGCTGGAGCGCGAATCAGACCCCGTGTGCTGGAGGTGTGAGACTACAGGGCCTGGAGCTGCTCCTACCTCACCCCCAGCCAGAACCCACAGTCCAGCTCTGAGGTCCCATTGAACCAACTATCGATAGCAGAAGAGTTTAAGAGCTTTTTGGTCTGTGGCCGAAACGTAATAAAGGTAATTTAGTGAAAGGCAAATTCCATGGCTACGGGGCGCCCATGTTAAAGAGAGCCGCGACCTTTACTGCAGGATTTCATAAAGGAGCCACAATCAGATCAGTCCTGCGAGGGAAAGGTCAAGCACATTCACAGTTGTGGCCGCTTGAGTCTACCTGCGAGACACTGTTTCAAGAGGCAGCCTGGGCTGGCGGTGGATAGGTCCTTAGCCTTCCTGCCCCAAGGGCCGTTAGCGCAAAGGGCATCATCCCTGAGCGGCCGGCTGGCTTCCTGCCCCGAAGCCCCTTCATTAGTGACCCCCCTCTCCACAGAACGGCCACAACCCCAAAGCCTTTATGATGGAGCGTAGCAGCCATTTACGGAATGCCGTGCTAAATGGATCAAACGAGGGGCTGATAATGTCAGGGTCTGCTCTGGGACAGACATTCCACGGTGCGACTTGCTTTCCTCATATCACGGACAGACAGAGATGGACCGTGCTGGGGAGGGCAGGGAGCAGGAGCCATGCTGGGTGGGGCCCGCATTCCTACAGACTGGGGGGTAGGGCTGCAAATTTTGGAGAAACGCGATTTTTCTGACAGTCATTGCAATTATGATTTGATTTGCAGTTTCATTTTTTAATGTCAAACTTCAGTTCAATATTCAGTGTGTAGTAATTTTAAAACATATGACGCAGCATGAGATACCAAGAAAACAATAACTGGTCTATATTCTAATGCAGGGATGAAAATTTAAAGATGTGGTGTGTCAAGTTAAATAAAGTAATGATGAAAACAATTGCAGCAAAAACAAAAATAGCGATCTTGCATGTAACACTGATTACCCCCTTAATAACACTAGAACCGCCTTTTCCCCACGCCAATGAACAAGCAAGAACTACTTCGGTGTATGCAGCCCTTTTGTTTGCGCTAATGTGTTATTAGTGTTAATAACAGCAGCTAACAACACTCAAAAAGACGTAATGTTCATAACAGAGTGGCTGTTCTGTCCTGAAACCGTAAAATGTTGAATAAATAGAAGTCGTTTATTGATGCTTTTTAACAACTGTATACGGTTATTTGTTATACAAACCAATTCAGGTGAAACAAAAAAAATGTACGTGTTCGGGTTGCCAACTCTTTCAGGCTCTCACGCAAGGAATCTTACGGCAAATCTATATTCCATTCTGAACTTAAAAGTAGCTGCATCAAAAACGTTACGGCAGTTTGCAAACCCTACAGACTAGGTAATGAAACTTCCATACATGTAAATGTGTGTGCAGAACAGAGAACAAAATATCTCACTCCATGCAGCTGACCAAAGTTGCCAACCCACATTTTATTTGAAACGAGAAGTAAAATGCAGTTTTCGACTGAAGCGGCTTATCATTCCTTTGCTTTGTTACTCGGACAAATACAAAACGAATGAATAAACATTATATGCATCTGTTTTTGTATCTTTTCCAAATAAGGCCGCGTGCCCATACCCAACTGTAACAGCGATTAAAGCGATCTATCCTTTTAGTATTTATGTTAAAGCAAGGCTTTTATTTTATTACTGTTGTGGGATTAAGATTAATCTTTGGAAACACTCAAATTAATAACCATAAAACATATGACATAAACACGACAGTATTATTTGCTCGCTCGCTCGGCGTTTAAATTAGCGCGTGTGCGCTCGCGAGCTTTAGACCCATCCTCTCTACGCGCTCGCGTCTGCACTGCACTCGTTCGCTCGACAGGCTGAATTTTGACACTTAGTAGACGGGAACAGTGGCTAATATCTCGGCTCCTTAGATTATTATTATTTTTTAAATATTTACTACGATTGGGTATTTGCTTTGGTAGAAGATGAAGATAACTTGTCTTCTTGGGCCGCTTCTGGTTGGTGAGCATGACTGGCACGCGACAAGCACGGCGCTTGTGATTGGTGAGAATGATTGTCACAAAGGGAGCATGGCATGAATTTGTAGAACTATTCTCACGGCAGTTTTAATCCCTGGGTCCGGCGTGCTGTATAATGTATATCCTAAATCGCAGCCTTTGGCTAAAAGCGTTGTTTCAAATCGCAATTTCGAATTGAAATCGATAAATCGTCCAGCCCTACTGGAGGGCGGACTAAACAGCACCGCTCTCACTGTGTTAGCAAGTGATAAGTCGGCTGTCCGTCACCATTACTGCAGAATGACAGCCCTGTTTTGGGGTATTACATATGAAAAAGTTTTATTGGTAGCACTTTCTATGAATGCCACATCCGCAACACATTGTAATGCTTTCATAAAGAATTATAAACAAGGATATATATTGATGAATTATGAATGATCTATGAAGCTCTCATCTATAATGCACTATAGACACTTTTCTTAATTCTTTTGAAGGTATCTATAGTGCATTATATATTAATTTCATTGGAGCTTAAGTATTATGATCAACATTATAATGCCTTATCACTATCAATAAGATGCAGTAAAGCTTTATTAATTTCTTATACCAGCCATTATAATGCATTATGAAGATATCTATAGTGCATTAGTCAGCCCTCGCGCATTTGCGAATCCACAGATCCGCGAAAATTTCATTTTGCTGTTTTTATTAAATATTTTTATTCAATAATAAAATGTATGTATTTATTGGTTCTCTCTTTTTCGTGATTGGCGCAAATAGTATTTTTTAAAGGTAGCGTATTAAGATAACTTTTCAATTAAGTTGTAAAGTGTTTCGGGAGTATGACGGGGGTCATATTTATGGTTTAAACTATAGAAATAAGCACATATTACCATTTTTAGTGACTCTACCAAACATCCGCGAATCCTCCTCGTTCGCGACGGGTTCTGGAACCTCAGGAATGTCCGAGGTCTGACTGTATAGATGAGAGCTTTAAGTGTTACAGTTTTCTTCTTATGGAATCAATTCTGTATATCCTTTCATCCCCATTAGCCATCTATAACAAGCAACGTTTTTTTGTAATTAATATCCAGGACCGTTATTAACTTTAGTTAAACTTATTCACCGCTACCTCTCCCCCTGTCCTCTCCCGCGTGCCTCCTCACTCACCCGCGCGGGCACCTGTTATTTCGCATGAACAGAACTTCGACATTAAAGGTAAGTAGCGAATTAAATACCTTTAACGTACAACGTACATTGCAAACCGACATTTACTATAAATATTACGGTTTTAAAGTGTTACACTGATTTTAAATCAACGAAACGAAACAAATTAAAAAGATTGGGATTTCGCCACTAAGTTACAAGTGTACCGCGTGCCATTTACTTCTGAGTTCGGAGTCGGAGTTGGGAATGACGTCACACCAGAGTTAACGGCGTTCCAGTACAAAGGGAAAGCCATTTAACAATACCAGCTAGGGGCCTGTTTCAAAAAGCAGGATTTCTTGCTTAGCATCAAGAAATCAAGAGATCTTGCTTTCTGAAACAGCCCCAGTGCTAGCCACGTTCATTGTTAGCTATTGTTAGAAATATAAGTGATAACTGAACATTATGTGGGTTTTTGCGCATACAGACACCGTAGCAACATGTCCACAGATAGCGGATAAACCGTACTCCGTGTACGATCGATTTAATGAAACACAAATAAGACGTAAGCGCTAGTAAACAATGCAAAGCTACAGCTTTAATTTCTGTTGACGAAGGGTTCAGCCATCGTGTATTCTGCTGTTGAGGGTGCAGAGGTTCCTCAGACATTCAGGGTCGTAATTCCGGACTTTAGGGGCCGTTCTAGTTGAAATTTGGGGTCATTTGCAAATCTTACAGGCTAATTTAAGGTGGTAAAATTGATACATACATGTAAATGCGTGTGCATGTATGTAAACTTGGGGAGTGGATGCCTTGACCCAAACCTTTAAGTCCAGTACATAAAAATGCTTGCATTTGTAAAACCTCTGTTTGCGACTCATTTCTGCTGGCTGACACTGCCATTTCTCCTGTGTGCTCGCCGTACCCGAGCAGTTTGTCTTTGGTGCAGTCGGAAACGGTGCCCTGTCAGCCCCCCCTCCATCAGGGCCCTGACATAGTTAATGCTGATTACACAGCGTGCTGTGTGGGGGCTGACAGTAACTGTGGGCTGAGTGACGGGGACGATGTTAACGAGTGCTGGGAGTGAGCGGGACTTGTGTTTACAGAGGGCCACGCTGGGGCCGCCCTGCTGTAAAGTCAGGCCGCCAGAAGACCAGCCAGCTGTGCTTCACCTTGGCCAGCAGAGTAATTAAAGCAAGTGTTGCATTATCTCTTCAATGCATAAAATATTAAAAGAACAGTTATCCTTTTTTAACAGTTTTTTAGCTGTAGCTCACCTCTGTTTAGCCGTGTAATTCTCCTCTGTTTAGCTCTGTTGCTCACCTCTGTTTAGCTTACCATTCACCTCTGTTTAACCCTGTAATTCTCCTCTGTTTAGTCCTGTAGTTCACCCCTGCTTAGCCCTGTAGCTCACCTTTGCTTAGCCCTGTAATTCATCTCTGTTTAGCTCTCTGGTTCACACCTCCCTCAGTATGTATTTGGGCTCATGGCTCCATTAGCTCATTTAACTGCAGCTTTAAACACTCGTTCATGTTCTTCAAGCTGATTTTACATTTTTGTTGGAAGGTATAGTAATGGGATAATTTAATTGGCTTACCATTTTAATATTTTATATTTTCACATTTCTATGTCGTTATAAACACCCTTTCTACAATAATTAGACAAAATGTACTCAGAAACAATTAGTATTTTAAATTCACATTTCAGATGAAGGTGGGAGGCCACTGGCTTGTTGGGTCACCCTGTCACCCACCTAAGTGACAGCTAAGCAGCCTCGTTAATATGCTAAGCAGGCCTTTCTCCATTTTATATTTGCTCTGGCCACTGTAAAGTGACCAGTTGCCAGAATATTTCTAATTGCAAGTCAATTATGTCATTGAGCCCATTTAGAACTTCATTTGTATGCAAATGTTGGGTGTAGGACAGTGAAAAGGGTGTCTGCAGATCGGCAGAAGACGTGTACATAGTGTGTGATGCCAGGTGGTGCCGCTTGGTTGACCTTAAGCGGAGGCCATGGATAGAGAAGGTCACCTAGCAACGTGTGATGTCACGAGTGTATCGGCATTTACCATCTCCGTCAATATCAGGTTCAGCACAATGAATTAAGGATGATTGACCACAGATGGTGCCCTCTGCTGGTTGACTGAAGTGTATTGCAATGGCTTTCCAATAGCTAGTTTCTAAGAGCTTAATGATGACAATGCTGCCACTCTGGCCCACATGCTGGCACCTCTGGGTCTGGCTTGGCCATCACCCAGAACAACGTAAACCCTCAGCTCGAGCACAGTAACCAATGACCACACAGCTTTATTCTTCACGCTCTGCGGTGTGAGAATGGAGCGTCTTGTTAGATTGTGCTCAGCAAGGCATGTTCCTCTCCGCTGGGCTGGACACAAAGACCAAGGATTACAGATGGCAGTGAGACAAAGTCTGACCTGGGAGGTCCGGGGAAAGCCCTGTGTGGTGGGGCGGTGGCTGCCTGTCCCCTTGTCCCTGTGTGAGGGTGTAGCTGTCCGTCTCCCCATCTCTGTGTGGTCGGGGGTGGCTGCCTGTCGCCCTTCTCTTGTATGGGGGTGTGGTGTCAGTCCCCTTGTCACTGTGTCGTCAGCTGTGGTGTCTGTCCCCCGTCCCTGCATGGGGGTGTGGCATTAGTCCCCTTGTTCTTGTGTGGGGGTGTAGATGTCCGTCCCTCTTTTACTGGGTGGGTGCATGGCTGTGTGTCTACTGGTTCTCAGGAGTGTGTATCACACTCACTCAGTCTCTCTCTGTCTCCACTGGGTCCTTACCCTAACCCTCACCTTAATACCTCCCGTGAGCCCCACCTGGCACTTAGGTGGAGCTGAGCTGCACAAGCAGCTGATTGCCTCCGTCACGTGCTAGCATGTTAGCGGCTGCGTTCTGATTAGCGAGTCGTGTGCCTCAGCTATGGAAGCTCCTTGTAAATTAGCTGCCAGCGCCAGCGTCAATAATAGAGAACATCCAGTGACGTTGTGAAGTCTGCCACCTATCAGCACTTAATGAATGGATGAAGTTGAGACCATTTCTAGTAAATTCATTACTGTATTGGACTTGACAGGGCAGATTAATAATTGGTTTGTCACGTTTTTTTCCCTCCAGAATGATTAATATGCCTATCGATTAGACTGAGGTAGGCGAGGGGATAATATGCAGGGAAATGCATGTGGTGGGGGGGGAGGGGTACTGCGAAATGCACTGGTCAGTCAGAGAGAGGCAGCAGTCAGTCAGCACGCTGGGGCGCTGCCCGCCTGCATCATGCGTTGTCAGCGCTGAGAGTCGGTGTCTGCTTCAGCTGGGAGCGCATCACACCAGCTCATTCAGAACTCACCTGCGTATTGCTCTTCATATGCTTTAATATCCCCAGTGAGGCTTTTTTCTTGCTCCTGCCAGTCGACTGGCTGGTTTATTCATTCCGTACAAGCTGGTTAAGGAGAACCAGCACATGTCACACGATACATAAATGCTCACATGCCATCATTGTCCATGCAAATGGAGGCTTTGATTAAATGAACGTTTTACCCTGTTTTGCCCACCCCCCCCCCCCCCTGTGTCTCTTTGCTACCAACCTAACATCACTAGCACTGGAGGTCAAGTGCAAATTTCAGCAAAGCTGAGATTGCGAAAGCTCGACTCTCCCAAACAATGGCAGCATTTCCATATGAATACGCCCCCCCCCCCCACACCAATCTTTTTAACGCATCAATCTCATTCCCCCTCCTCGAGGAGATCCAGACAACCTCCAAGATCCCCTCTTAACCTCAATTTTGCAAGATCTATTAAAAAGCGTGTGTGCCGCGCATTTGAGCGGGACGGCCCGCAGCCATTATTCTTCGTGGAACAGGTTATAATACGATTCATCGTGTCCGGCAAGAAAAATATGGAGCCTAAGTGAATTTTACATGAAGATCCACCCACTACTTACAGCCAGTCCTGACTGAATCGCTAATAATCGTGTTCAGACGGGGACAGTGATTAGAGATGGCCTGTGGTGATGGCAGTTCGTGTTCGCAGACCGAGGGGGACCTGCATCACATCGCAGTATCGACGTGATGCAGAAAACCAACAGGAAAACCTCTATCTGCCGCTCTGTAGGGTTTTCTGCAGTCAGCGAACATGGATGGGACCTTCATAATTGTAGAGGCACCATTTTGAAATCAGCATTCCATATATAGCATACATATCGACATTCAGCACAGCCCTGGAAACTCGTTCAAAACATTTGTTAATTCATTCAACCTTTCAGTGTCTGATATTTGAGCCCAGCTGTCTCTGCCTGTTCACTGAAATGTCTGAGGAAGACCTAAACTCAAAGCACCCCTCTTTGGATTTCAAGCCTGTTCTCTGATTTTTGGTTTGGTCAACACTATGAACTGCTGCTTGGAAGAACCATGAAGACAGGTAGTGCATGGACATTGGGTACAGAGAAGCTTTCCGCCCTGGGCTTGTGTCACCTGCCGGGCGTCAGGCGTGCTGTTCGCTTACTGGCCACTGCTCTTACTTCTGCCCTTGGGATGTGCAGACAGCTAAGCTTCACAGACGAACGCCGTGTCGATAAGGTGCATCCGTCACGCAGAATTCTACCCAGAAGTCAATAGGAGAATCCTGCTTGGCACGTGATGCTAATGATCTTTGTGATGGACCCGTGACTGAGCCTGACCCAGTATGCCACCCCGGAACTTGCCATCAGTGGTATTTGAGCTGAGCCTCGGAGAGCATGAGGTGCTATTCTGTACTGAGTTTGCAGATCATTGACTCCATGGTGACACTGCATTCCTGTCTTCATACTGGGTCATGTGACTTCCAGCAGCAGCCCATATATACAGTCTCATGCTATGCTTCTGACCTCCTGTGGGTGCCAGAAGAGTCATGTGACCAGAAGCAACAGACAGGGTGGCTGAAATACTCACCGTCTGAGACTCTCTGTGTCATAACATGTAAGCTGGCGTCTCCCACATTCATCTGCTGTTCAGAATTTAGAATGAAGACCTGAAGAGGGAATGTATAGATTATTTAAAATCAATAAATCCTGCATGCTTACAACAAATCAGCAGATAACGCAGCGTGTGCGTGCTGACAGGGTAATACGTTATCAGGCCGGGCGAGGTGCCTTCCTTAAAGGAACCAGGCCCCACGCTCGCTCAGGGAAGGTGGCGAAAACACAGGTAAAATTGATTCCCAGTGTCTATATTTCATGTTGAAAATTGGCTCGTAAATCCAGTGGTTTGATCTATGGGGGCCGTCGACTTCAGAAAAAACCCTGGTAAATGTCTAATTTCTCCCTTGATGGAACACAGAGGAAAGGCGATTCTTCTTATTTCTGTCCCCCCCGACTCGGAGGACAGTGCCCCCCCCCCCAACCCCGCTCATACTGCTTCATGTCTCCATTTCATTACTGCCCCTCCCATCTATCACCCCCAGCCGTTACGGAGAGGGGTGACTTTGCCCATGCAGATGTTTCGTGGGGTATGCGGACATATGCGGGGGCGGGGGGGGGAGGGTTACAGTCTGGGGGTCGTACGCGACTTTGGGAGTGTCAGACTTGGTCAAGCTCATCTGTGCTCCTGCTTTTGGCTGAACTGCGGGGGCGGGGAGTGGCGAGGATGTAGCCACGAGATTCAGAATGAAGATAGAGTGGTGCAGGTAGGCATGAGCCTCAGGAGCACAACTTGATGGGGCGCCCCCTGGAGGAAGGCGTCAGCACTGATGCGTAAATGATAAAGACACCTCCTCTCTGTGGCCGCCAGCCCCTGCCTCATTATCCCCAGCCGCTGATGATAATGGGAAATGAGCTCCAGCTCTTTCCCCCTCCCTCTCTTTCCTCAGCTTTCTCCCTCTCTCTCCGTCCCGCCCTCTCTCTTTTTCCCTCACACTCGCCTTCTCTCTGGCCTCTTAATCACCATCTAAAGGCTGCGGATCCTCCGTTTCGCCGCTGAACTGTGGCCGGGCTAATTGTGGCTATATTTCACTGTCTGGGGCCTGGCAGCCTTGCGGTGATGCAGCGGAGGGAGTGGAGCATCCTCGCCACGCTGCGCCGTCAGGGTTCACCTCGCCTCTGACGTGTTTGTTTTAATCTGAGTGTTCCTGCTCTGAAGCGGACAGGAAAAGCATCACTCTGAGCCTCCATTTTGTGGACGTTCCTCTTCATTTCCTTGACAGAGTGAGCAGGAGCTCACAGCCACCTTCTGCTGGGCTGGGGTCTGACCTGCGATGTAACCCGATGGCAGACACCCCCTCAGGCTTAGCTGGGGGCAGAGGGTATCCATTCATCCGTGTATTCTCTGTTGCTGGATATTGGGGACGTAACCTTGTCCATTAGGTAAAACTTGACAGAATTATTTTTGCTTTTCCTCAGCACTGGCAGGCGTATGGGTTGGGGGGGGGGGGGTGGTGGTCAGGGGACTGAGAGCCACCAGAACCTTCTTCAGGGTGCCCAGGTTCTGTCCCCTGGAGCTTTAACTTTAACGAAAGTCTCTTTGGGGGCGTGGCACCTTGGCAGCAGTGCAGAGAAGCTGCTGGGTATGATGATACTGCACCTCTGCCCCCCCCCCCAGTATGACGGTGTCACCACGGCATTAACCAACTGGAACTGAGAATCATTAGATCTGATCAAAGTCTCCATCCAGGTCCAGGACAAAAGGACATGTAACACTTTATGATTAGATACCAAAAACCTACATGAACGGCAGCGTACAGTTACTCACTTCTGGCCTGTTTTCCTTTCGTTCCCTTAGCCTAATTGGCCCAATTAGTAGTTAATTATCTGAACTATTTATTCCTTTGCCCCCTCCACCCTCAATTTGCAGAATGTAGCATTTAAACAATGTGTCAAAACGAGGGCCTTAATTGACTGATTATGAAAGCTGTCCGTACACGGCCCAGAAGCAGTTGGGTTCGAGCCGCGTGTGACGCCGTGGCTCCGGGTTCGAATGACTGTAAAGGTCACCAGGTCTCAAACACTGTTTAATGTTCCCGGCACGAAAACGAGAGCGATCGCGAGGCAGGCAGGGTTGACACAGCCCCGCGGGGGGTGGAGGAGGGGTGGGGGGCTGTCCCTGTTGGTTTGACATTGCAGCAAGGTGACAAGCTGCTGTCCGTATATTATGTCTTAGCTGGGTGAGCTGTGGTCTTCACCCGCCCAGGCTGACAGACAGAGCAGCAGGGCAGCACGATGCTAGGCTGATCCCCCCCCCCCCATTAACCATGCCTCATAAACGACTTCCCCCATAAGACGGGACACCATAACTTACTTTACCACATTGATTTTAATCACCTGCAATGTAAACACACACATTACCTGTGCCAATACCGAAAATCACCCCTTAATATGCAATTACGGGGCCCCATTGATTTCATGTGAGGTCCTTCCCTGATTGATTTAAGAAGGCAGTTAGAGGCGGGACATGAAGGATATTAAATCAGAGATTTCATCAGTATAAGCATAAGCTGTTATTTTTAGAGAAAAAAAATTAAATGCTTCAGAACAAAGGAAGGCTTTGTTTAAATGCTTCAGAACATCGGAAGGCTTTGTTTAAATGCTTCAGAACAAAGGAAGGCTTTGTTTAAATGCTTCAGAACAAAGGAAAGCTTTGTTTAAATGCTTCAGAACAAACACTTAGCAGCTAAATGAAGCTAAGAAAAGACATTTTTTATATAAAATACTGCTGAATTCTCATGAAACAGATTTCTGTGTCTTAGTTCATCTTCACCAGGAAGTCATCTGACTGTGGCCTCTTAATGGACAAGGACCCGGCCGTTCTGCCTCCAGCAGACCCCCCTGTATTCCCTGGACATATAGACCTGGCTGTTTTGCCCTTTCAGGCATGTACACACACTCAGACAAACCCCAGCACACCCAAGAACAGAAAGACACACCCCACAATGCATGGACGGGTTCAGGCAGAACGTCAGCGATGCCTCAGCGATGCTCAGTAACACTTAACGATGCCCGGTGACACTAAGTGATGCTCAGCAACACTGAGCGACGCTTAGCGACACTCAGAGAGGCACAGCGATGCTCAGAAATGCCCAGCAACATTCAGTGACGCTCAGCAATACACATTTATGCTCAGCAGCACCCTGTTATGTCCAGCAACACTCAGCATTGCTCAGCAATGAGATGCTCAGCTATATTTAGTGGCAATGAGCGATGCTGAGTAACACTCATATTCAGCAACACTCAGCGATGCTCAGCAACACTCAGCAATGCTCAGCAATGAGATGCTCAACTATATTTAGTGGCAATGAGCGATGCTGAGTAACACTCATGTTCAGAAACACTCAGCAATATTCAGCGGCACTGAGCAACATTCAGTGATGCCCAACAATGCACAGTGATGCACAGCCACACAGTGATATTCAGCAACACTCAGCGAGGCTCAGTGGCATTCACTGACACTCAGCAATGCTCAGTGACGCTCAACGATGGTCACCGACACCCAGTGATGCACATCTATGCTTAGCAACACCCAGTAGCGCCCAGCAACACTCAGCGATTTGGTCGCTTTATGTCTAAATCAGATTGAGAAGCTGAAATCTCTGGCAGAGAGTGAGATCACAGAGACCTCACTGATGGTACCACAGTATCGTAAAGTAATGTTGTGGGTTCGATTCCATCTGCTTGTTGACGCAGGTGATATAAACATGCAACTTGTCTCCATGCAATCTGATTGGCTTATCCAGCACATCTGATGGTCATTTATTTCCCAAAAGAACATTTCAGCTACACTGAATCCCACTCTCCCCAGTTCAAGTGACATCAGCAGGACCCCTCCCATTGCCATGACAACAGAGCGACCCCAGATCGTCCCGGAAGCTGGCAGCCATTTCTCCAACCATGGGAAATTGATTTTACTCTCGGATGCAGCATGATCAGATTATCCAGGTGTCCCACACAAGCACTGCGCTGCTCTAGTCACCGGCTGGCTAATGAGGACAAACTGCACGGGTCTCGCCTGTGGATCTGCTCTGCGTGAAACACGATGGCTGCCCTGAACCTGCAGTAGCAGGACGGTCGCTCAGCCCATCAAGGCTCATGCTCTCGCTCCTTACTGACTGATGGCATATAATGGGCAAAAAAGGTTTATGGGCATATCGCCTGCCAATTGTGGCCCTTTTAGCCAAAACCAATCGAGAGAAGAATGGAGCCAGTGTCATCTCGCTAGACATCAGCGATATCCCAGGGTCCTTTAATAGCCTGTGCAGATATCAAATGGAGACTGTATTGTGTTATTATGATATTTATCTGTTCCCTCCAACGATCGACTGCTAAACTGATTAAAACATCCACTAATTCATTGCAAAGGAACAGCTGAGAGGGGAGAGGTCTGTCACAGCCACTGTGCTGCTGTCATTCCTGTCACCCGAGGTGACATTCCATGTCAATCAGGTGCAAACAGGCGCTGAAATCTTATCACTGATCTCACACCACGTCAGAAAGCAGAAGCTAACGTCAGACCTCACAACAGTCACGTCACGAAACTGAGCCAGTTCCCACAAACCAGGCATCGTAATTCCCGCCAAGCCTCCGTCCAGCAGATGATGAAGTGGCTGGTTATTTAAAGCCCTTGCTGCCTGAGTGATCCAGAGGGATGTGGGGCATCCCGGAGGGATGTGGAGAGTCCCGGAGGGATGTGGAGAGTCCCGGCTTTGGACCGACACCTTTTGGCAGTGCGTGTGCCGTGGCTCTGTCTTCTTAGTGTCACATACTGGCAGCTCCAGGGAGTGGGCGCCCCTTCACACACAATGGGAGGTACAGCTCAGAGCAGGACAGACATGTAACAGAGCTCACAGAGCTCCTCAGCCACGATGCACAAGCATCCCTGTTAAAATGCCAGGTTTTTGTGATGGAAAAAAATGATAAATCAAAACTTTTCCCACCTTTAATGTGACCTATAACCTGTACAATTCAGTTGAAAAATAAAGAAACTGTTAGTGGGAGAAATATAAGAAAATAAAAACGTACAATAAGCTGGTTGCATAAGTGTGCACACCTGTGAACTAATACGTGGTTGAAGCACTATTTGATTTTAATTACAGCATTCAGTCTTTTTGGGTTGGAGTATATCTTGACTTGGCGATATTTGCCCACTCTTCCTTGCAAAAGCACTCCAAATCTGTCGGATTGCGAGGGCATCCCTTGTGCACGGCCCTCTTCAGGTCGCCTCACAGATTCTCAGTTGGGTTTAGTTCTGGGATCTGGCTGGGCTGTTCCAAAACTTAAATTTTCTTCTGGTGAAGCCATTCTTTCGTTGATTTGGATGTATGCGTGAGGTCATTGTTGTGCTGAAAGGTGAAATTCCTCTTAATCTTCAGCTTTGGAATGGTCTCATTTTTTTGCATCACAAAAACCTGGCCTTTTGACAGGGGCATGTATGGTTTTTATATCCATTTCCTCTTAGCGTGATGTCAGTAGCCCTAACACGTGCCCTGCACTGCAAGCGGTGGACTGGAGTTCAGGCTAATCGTTTGCCACCTTGAGTAATTACACAAATTTGTGAACCTCCTCCATGTTTCCATAGCACGAGGAAACATGTAAATGGTGGATTGAAACCTAATGCGCATACGGCGTGAATAATTGATATTCCCGCTGTGAAGAAGAACACGTGTAAACAGAAGTGAGTGATTTCACATGCTGCAAACATGCGAGCCAGGGCATGCAGTGCAGCTACGGACGAGGGGCCCTTATTAGGCTGGTTAAAAACGACTGTTTGTATGTAAATAAATGCATCAAGTTCTCAGGCAAGTCTACATGATAAATATATGATATGTATATGATGAATGAGAACTATGATGCATATATAATTATGTTCCAGTTTATATAACATCCCCTCACTCTTCTCAGGTATCTGACAATTTCGCACTTTCTTACATTAGTCTGTTTGGCAGAACCAGCAGAAAGAAGCCCATTGGACCCACCGCTCCTCGCTTCTGTGAGGGGTGGGGGGTGTCCTGTGTTTTATATTGCTGTGTGCCCCCTGCCCGCCTGGAAGCCATGCATCAGTGTTAAAACCCCACATTACTTTGAACCCCCCTCCTGTTTGCTCAGCACAAAGCACCCCTTACGTGTTTGATAACGCGTAAGGATCCGTAAAGGCTGATTCTGGCTGCTGTACAACAGGCCAGCTAGTCTCGGTTGCTCCCCAAGCCTCAGGGATGGAGTCTGTCGCCTCGCCATAGGTTCACTTCTGTAAATTCAGGCAGCCGTACCATGTTTCATAAGGTAACAAAGCCATTGCTGCTTCTCGCCTATTAAAGCGAGTATTTGCATAGTGCTTTTCTGCACATTTCATGCTTAAATCTGTTATTAATTTCCCTGTATATGGCCTGGCTACATTAGGGAGGTCTGTCCCGCGTATGTCCTTTATTCATTTGCCTGGACTTGGCCTGGCTGCATTAGGGAGGTCTGTCCCACATATGCCCTCTATTCCTTTGCCTGTACTTGTCCTGGCTGCATTAGGGAGGTCTGTCCCACGTACATCCTTTATTCATTTGCCTGACCGTGGCCTGGCTGCATTAGGGAGGTCTGTCCCACGTATGCCCTCTATTCCTTTGCCTGGACTTGACCTGGCTGCATTAGGAAGGTCTGTCCCACGTACATCCTTTATTCATTTGCCTGACCGTGGCCTGGCTGCATTAGGGAGGTCTGTCCCGCGTAC
>JAODUD010000043.1:506773-524211 GCA_026784285.1 Stomatorhinus walkeri | reverse complement strand
CCCCCCCCCCCCCCCCCCCCCCCCCCCCCCCCCCCCCCGCCCAGCTGGCAGAGCAGGTCGATGGCCTGCTTTCAGCAGCTGAAGCCTAAATCAGCATCAGCGCATTTGATTCAGTTTCCCTGATGGGCATGAGGACATGCTGAGAGTGGAGTGTGCTGGGGGATCAGCGGGGGGGGGCTGGCGACCGGTGTCTCTCTGTCACGTTACATATTAAAAACGAGAAATAAAAATCATTAAGCCGCATCGTTAAACAGATCACCACTCAAGGAGCTTCAGAAACATCTTTGGGGGAAAAGACGTCCATTTGCAAGGACAAACTCCGCTCCCAGACATCAATCTCACCGGATCAATTTTCCACAGAGGGCTTTTTGGAACCAGGAATAATGGTTATGGGAGGTTAATATAAAGGGATTCTTTCATCATTAATTATAATTTTTCTAAAACCCAACACCTGTTAAAGACTTACTAAAACGCTAATCAAAACTGATGGTGGTCCAATGTAAAATAATTCATTATGGCATTTCAAAGCACGTTATTCCCATATGTTGGAGATTTAAAGACAGATTATGTCTCATATGTGAGATATTAGTGAAAACAGTGCAGAGCGCAATCTGGATGCCAGTACAGGGAGGGATGCATTCTGTAGGAGAAATCCAGTGTTTCTGGTGCCTTAATAGCCTTTAAAACTGCAGTTAATTTCTTTAAGTGAGTGAGACCGATGTTCATTGATATTTCCTGCAGAATTTCACTGTAAATCATTATTGTACATTTGTGCTTAAAATTTCTTAATACAAGTAGCAATATCCAGTGTAATGTGACATTGTGCTAATGTCGCTGTGAACTGTATATGTCAATAATAATCAGCACAGCTGACATCTCTCAGCATGGACGTCCCAGGGGTGGGGGACAGCTGTGAGGAGCTTCTGCAGACAGTCACACTCTCTTCCTGATGACACGGCAGATCACGCTTCATCTTTCTCACTGGAAATTCACGTCATTAAAAAAATGCCATTAAAACAGACATTAGAGATGTCTCTCTTCAAATCTGACCACAGCGTATTAAAGCTGATCAGTGTTAAATACATGTGTGAAAATGGCTTAATGCTGGCCTTTAATGCAGCAAAATGATATGAAATCCTGGACTTTAAAAACAGAGAAAGGATGTGAAATTCATGGGCTTTAATACAATAAAATGATGAGAAAATGCTAGATTTACTGCAGCAAAGGGATGTGGAAATGTTGGGCTTTACCAGAGAGAAATTATGTGAAAATTCTGAGCTTTAAAACAGAAAGGATGAGAAAATGCTGGACTTCAATGCAGCAACATGATGTGAAAATCAGCTTTAAAACACAGAAACTATATGAAAATGCTGGGCATTAAAATAGAGAAAGGAGGAGTAAATGTTGGACTTTAATGCAGCAAAAGGATATGAAAATGCTGGGCTTTAAAACAAAGGATGTGAAAATACTGGGCTTTAAAATAGAGAAGGGATGTGAAAATGCTGGGCTTTAAAATAGAGAAAAGATGTGAAAACGTTGGGCTTTAAAATAGAGAAAGGATGTGAAAATGTTGGACTTTAAAACAAAAAGGATGTGAAAATGCTGGGCTTTACAATAGAGAAAGGATGTGAAAATGCTGGACTTTAAAATGCCAGAAGGACACACAAGCCTGTGGTAGTGGGGGGGGGGGATGGGCAGCCCACACGTGTCACTTTCTGGGAGCCATAAGGAGATGACAGCCACCATCGCGTCCGATTGGATCATCCTCATGCTCATAGCAGACTTGTGACTGTATACTTGACCTGACTCTCTAGCTTGGTGGGGATCATTTACTCTGAACAAGAAGGGACCCCCCCCCGCTCAATCACACACACACATACACCCACATGCTGCCTGTGCAAATCCCAGAATACGCAGGAAGAATAGAACCAAACGCGATCTGTGTGTTGAAATCTCAAAATAAGTTGGAAGAGCAGAACTGAACCAAACCTATGTGCCGCTTGAGCATCAAACACTGGCTTATTGCAGTATTCCCAGTCCAGTTCTGCTAGTATTCAGTGCCTTTTGGTTTATCCCATCACACCCAGTCCAAGTGCTTTTGCCAAGGTTCCCATGGCCATGTAACGTCAAGCAGAAGCTCTTTGGTTGCCTCAAACAGACATTTAGAAGGAAAGTAACAGGAAAATAGATAGCGGAAATATCTGAAAATGGTGTGATCCAAGATCACTCCTCAGACAAGCGACAGTGATTTTGATTTAAACCTGGGGTCACTGTATAATTTATAGGTGGATGAATTTATGGCTGTGCTGAGAAGCACTGCAAGATCTGAATGGCCAAATAATTAGATTTTAGTGCAAAGCTTATGAATTATCTCCTGGTTGCTGAGGCCCTGTTTGTTAGCCGCCTTGTGCTTCAGGTCATCAGTGGCATTTTCCTGTTCGCCTTTTAATTGTCGAGTTACATTTAGACAGATGAGCTTTGATGCCCAGCATGTGTCTGTGTGCATCTATGTGTGTGTGTGTATGTCTGTGCGTGTGTGCGTCTGTGTGTGTGTGTGTAGGCGCGTCTGTCCGTGTGCATCTGTATGTGTGTGTGTGCATGTGAGTGTGCGTCTGTGTCTGTGCGTGTGCATATGTGCATGTGTTTGTATGTGCTTCTGTGCATGTGGGTGTGCGTCTGTGTCTGTACGTGTGCATCTGTGCATGTGTTTGTATGTGCATCTGCATGTGAGTGTGCATCTGTGTGTGTGTTCCTCAAGGAGACCATGTTTACATCAGCTAAGTCACAGGCAGTATGGTAGGGTTAGGGTCAGGGTTCCTTCTTATAGTAGGAGACTTGCACTCACATGACTCTCTGCTCTCACACAAAGCAGCTGCTGTTTACCAAATGAAGATGCTAGTTTGTTACATCTACTGGCTATGCAGACCTTCTTAACGAGGAGATCAGCCCTGGTGGACAGGCATCCAACCCATAGGAATGCACACACATTCTGTGTATTACTGCAGTGTCCTTTGGACTGCTGCAGCACCTTGTACATAAAGCATCATTCAAATGGCACCCCCTGCCTGTCCTTTTACATAAAGCATCATTCAAAAGGCCCCCCTGACCATCCTTTCACTTGCCTTGCAGTGTGATGCCATTCTGTCAGGTTAAATCAGCGGTGATGTGAAAGGCCCGCAGTCTCTAGCTTTGAACCTGGGCCCCGGCAGGCAGTGTAGCTGTCTGGCTGTCTGTAGACAGGCGGGATGAGCTGTACACCAGGCTGTGCTTACATACTCTGACTGGAACACGCCGATCCGCGTGTGTGTTCAAGGTAAAAGCAGGCGGACAGCTCAGGTCAGCCACCTATTTTTAGATTGGAGAAGATGCCTGTGTGTGTGTGGGCTTTGAAGGAGAGCTGAACACGACCACAGGCAGCTGGATCTCTAAGGTCCAAGGCCAAGCCCACCCTTTAAAGCACCATTTATCCTATACAGGTAAGGGCTGTGAAGGACCGTGAATGACCTTGAAGGACCATAAGGAACCGTGAAAGACTATGGGGGACAGTGAAGGACCCTGAGGGACCCTGATGGATTGTGAATGACTGTAATGTCTATGAGGGACCACATGGGATTGCTAAGGACCATGTGGTCAGGCATCAGTGAGGTTTAGCATGTTCCACACATACATTTCATTTTAAATCTGTCAATTTACCATGTTTTCATCATGAATGACTTGCAAATAGTTGCAGACACGGTTGGTTTCAGCAGGATCCGCACAGCCTGCTGGCATCGCCTAGCGCAGTGTCCCTCACATTCTGCTTCTGCAGGATCTGCACGGTCCACTCGCATCGCCTAGTGCAGTGTCCCTCACACTCTGCTTCTGCAGGATCTGCATGGTCCGCTCGCATCGCCTAGTGCAGTGTCCCTCACACTCTGCTTCTGCAGGATCTGCATGGTCCGATCGCATCGCTTAGTGCAGTGTCCCTCACGCTCTGCAGGATCTGCATGGTCCGCAAGCATCGCCTAGCGCAGTGTCCCTCACACTCTGCAGGATCTGCACGGTCTGCTTGCATTGCTTAGTGCAGTGTCCCTCAAGCTCTGCTTCTGCAGGATCTGCACGGTCCACTCTCGTCGTTTAGTGCAGTGTCCCTCACGCTCTGCTTCTGCAGGATCAGCATGGTCCGCTCGCATCGCTTAGCGCAGTGTCCCTCACGCACTGCTTCTGCAGGATCTGCATGGTCCACTCGCGTCGCTTAGTGCAGTATCCCTCACACTCTGCAGGATCTGCACGGTCCGCTCGAGTCGCTTAGCACGGTGTCCCTCACGCTCTGCTTCTGCAGGATCTGCAAGCCATGCTTGCATCACTTAGTGCAGTGTCCCTCACAGTCTCTTTTGGATAGCACTCACATCACCTGCATCTCAGCAGCCACCCCAAATGATCCCCAGCTACAGCATGACTGCTCTGCACGGCCAGGGCTGGGCTGCAGGTTCTCGCACCTTCTCAGACCCATGATGGAAAGGTTATGAAGATGTTACACATGCCCCAAGATTCATGGCTGAACCTACCGACTGTAGAGGCCCCCGGGGGCTGTTTCACACCCCTCACAATGGGTTCCTGTCCAGACTCAAAATTGCAGAAAGGCATGTCAACCTGTTGGATCCTGCTTCTGTGATATTCACAAGCTCTCCTGTGAATGACCTGATTCATGTAATTAATAGCTGATTGAATTTGTAATTGTCCTGGGCGGCATCCCGACCCAAGCTAAGCTGAGCAGTTTGTTGTTTTGCCGTCTCATTGTGTTTATTTGTAGATGTTTTCACCGTACATGTGAAGGCTTGGTAGCCGAAACCACAGCAGTAACCGGGCCGGCAATTTAGCTGAGCTCACATAAATCTCCGACATGTTAGAGACGGTGAGGGGTGCTCCGGCCTCTCACTGTGGGTGGGGGCTGGGGGTCAGGTGGGCTTTTTCATTACATGTTAGCCCCCCACCCGCTGTCCTGGGAGCAGTTAAGAGCTGGAAGAGGCAGACCGTTTGATGTGGGCACCTGTGGAGGCGCCCGTGAATCCGCACTGTGCCTGTGCATGATAACTGCACTCGCGTGGGCTTTATGTCGCCACGTATGTAATGAAACACCTTTGCCAGGCTTCCCGTGGCCAGCACGTCCCCAGCAGCCGCCTGCAGAAGTACCCAGGTAGCTCCACCTAACCGGAGCAGCTCAATAATGAGCACTGCCCCCAGTTCCCGCAGAAACACCATACATGTGGACTGGATTAACGGCACTTTAAACGCCACGCCGGCGAGCCACTGCCAGCACTGGGCTGACTGGGAATCCGTTTGACGGTCTTTCTTGTGAACTGAGATTCCCACTTCCCTGGATCACCCATAAACAGAATGATCTCCCCCAGGCTGCCATGGGCTCGGGGTCCTCGGCACAGATGTAATGATGCGTGCCGATACTGAAAGCTGGTGACAGAGTGACTGGGGCAGGCAGAGCGGCAACCACACTCACTCCGGCCAGTAGCCTCACCAAGCGCCATCCGCGGCTCCCTGCCGCCGTGTCACAGAATGAATACTGATCACAGCCTCTTCCGCCTCTGCTGTCCCGCCTGGGATTTTTTTTTGTCATTTTTCTCGCTGGTCCATCTCTCTGTTTTGCTTTCCAGACGCATATGCCTGCATTTTACAAACTCACTTTATACTTGTGTGTAGCAAAAAGCTCATAGTGACACGTCAGTAACTAACATGGGAATACCAGATCTATCACCTATGATTATAGTGCAGAGTATCTCCTATCGATGAGCACACCCCCCCCCCCCCCACCCCGCACACAGCTTCCCTTCTCACTGGTGACTGTAATGACGTGTCCATTAATATTTCCCAAAGCTGCCTGCGGATGTGAAGGTGATTAAAACTCAGACACCGTGTCATGGGCTGTCTTCTGGCATGTTCCGCCGCGCCGTTCTCGGTAGTACACTTCTAAAGATAAATGACGCCAGGGGGTGTCACTTTAAACACAGGCCTGCCGGCGTCATTCATGGCATTAAACAGGGCCTGTGAATATATTGTCTGTTACGCTGCTGTTGTGCACAGTCCCCTGGTGTGCGTTTAACTGTGTCAATATCTAAAACGCTGCGAAAAGTAATTATTCAGCTGCAGTGACATCAGTAAATTGCGTATACACTGTCATATTAGCTGGGGTACTTGGCAGGAGAGTAAGGATGTGAAGAGATGGATAAAAAGAGGGTGGAGAGATGGACGAAAGGCAGGTGGAGAGATGAATAAAATGTGGTTGGAGAGATGAAGAAAATGCAGGTGGAGAAATGGATACAGGGTGGGGATAGAGATGGATATAATTCAGGTTGAAAGATAAAATGTAGGCAGAGAAATGGATAAAGCACAGATGGGTAGGGAGATTGATAAAATGCAGGTGGGGAAATGGATAAAATGTGGACCAAGAGGTGGCTAGAAGGCAAGTGAACAGAAGGACATGAGGTGGTTGGAGGGTTGGATAAACCCGGGCGGAGGGCTTCGACTCCTTGGTCAGGAATTCTCCTGCAGTGTAAATGACATAATTGAGGCCAGCCTGGAGTCAGATCGATAAAGGTCTGGATGGAAAACAAAAAACATCAAAGAGGCAAAAACAAGCAGAGAGGGCAAATTTCAGTTCGTCCACAGATGGCCAGCTCTGACGCAGCGCCTCCGGTGGCCCGTGTTGGTATTGCAGGCATGCACTAACCGTTCCATGACAATAACACCATCCTTCACCTTTCACACCATATCTGATCAGCAAGTATTCTGCTGATTTATGTGAGTTTTGGCCCAGTGAGTAGATGAACAAACACATCTCTTCAGAGGAAAGTAAATGATTTTATCCTATTCTGCATCCACGCAGCTTTCTTTTCCATACATTTTTATTGATTCTACAGTTGACACAAACTGTTGCCCAGAGTACTGTGTAATGCAATGTTTTCTCCAGCTTTGAAATGAAAAAGCTGAAATTTAATGTAGAATAATAAAAAGCAAGAGTCGAGCCTCTCCAAATGGTGGGCAGAAACAGCACCGCAGGCTGCAGTAGTTTAGGAGGGGGTCATAGTGAGGTGCCACACCTGGTCGGGCCTAAGCCTGCATGTCCGGGAGGGACACAGCCTCTTCATTGAGATGTGTGCAGGAAGCCTTCCTGTCTCCTCCCCGCACACACAGACCCTAGGAGACCTTGTGTCTCACCCCAGCTCTGCGTGAACAGTGTTTGTGTGAACCGGGTCCTAGACTTTGTCCTGGACTCTGAATGGACAATGGATGCAGCATGTAAATGCTGAGGGTGGGGGCTCGGATGGACTGTGGACGTGATGTGTTGGTGCTAAGGGTGTGTGTCTCCATGTATCTTGGCCTGTCAGTGCTGGGGGGGGGGGGGCATTTAGATGGACTGTGTATAATGTCCAAATACCTCCCCCCCCCCATTGTCACATTAGCTACTGTGGAAATCCAGATATATTTGCACTTGCCATTGTTGTTATTATTTACACCAATTAGCATAATTTAATACTGCAACCTCTGACCTGATGCACAGAGTGACCTTTCCCTGTTGTGGGCCCCCATTGATGTCCCTGTCATGTCAGAGTACTTCTGTACAGAGTAATTAGCAACTGGTCCGGTTATCTTTGTGTGATTCGATCAGGTGGTCAATTACAGGACATCACAACAACAGAGGGGGTACCTAGGCAACAGTGGCTTGGACTGTCCCTCCTGCTCACGGCAGGCAGCCACAGAACCGACCGTATCCACGGTGACATGGTCTCAGCATCTTATCAACAGTAAAAAAGGGCTGCAGGCAGCTCTAATGGCAGGTGACCCTTCCTTATTGGCTATACGTGCTCTTTCCTCTCTGCTCTCCTCGCGCTTTGGGCATCACATCAATCTGAAGAATCACATCTGACCATAACCCTCATAAAGCCGCGTGCTGTGCGTTCAAAACCCCTAGCTTCCATCCTGGAGTCTTTATAGGTATGACGATTGTGTGAAGTGGCGCTGGGAGGATGATTAGCCGAGATTAGCAGCACAGGCAACAGCGGGAGCAGCGTCAGAAACACGAGCCGAGTGTCCGTCTTTTGTTTAACACCGGAAAAGGGTTCACCTCTGCGTTTTCAGGCGTGAGATTGTAATGAGCTGAAGCCTTTGATTCGGCCTCCCAAACATGCTCATTTTCCTATTTGTGGTGGAAATTGTATTTAATGTTTTTGTGTGTAACACGGACACTGTTAAATATGCCCTAACAGGTATTAATTGGCTGGGAACATATGTTTCTTTGTTCTTTAACAGGCTGGCAGTGTGGATGAAGGCTTCAGAGCAGTCATCATCTGCGCGATGGAAATTGCACGTCACATTACATTATTGCTGAGGAGCCTTCAGACTAGCTGGGGGGAGAGAGAAATTACATTAATGAAAAATTGGAAGTTTTACAAAGAACTTTAATAAAAATAAATGATTTGATCCATATATCTGAATCATTCGGTGTGTGCTACATGGCAGGAAATTTGCTTAGCAAAACAAATGTTTTTCTCCTGCTTAAAACACCACTAGTAGCTTTCACACAATTTTACTGGAAAATAACAGCAAAATTTTTCTTGCAGGTTAGCTAAAGCAGAGGGTGTTGTCATATAAGTGTATAAGAAGTCACATGCCAAAGGTGATCATCTTAGGGTAGTCAGGGAACATTTCAGTCCCTGTGAGGAAGAAATGTTGAATATCCTGTGATTTGCAAGAAATATGTCCTTCATGTGATGAGTAAGAAATGCTTAACTTCCCGTGATGTGTAATTAATACTTAAATTCCTTGGATGTGAGAATGGGGGACATGGTGATGCAGTGGTTAGTGCTGTTACCTCGCATCTCTGGGACCAGGGTTTGAATCTCTACCAGGGTTCCATGTGTGTGAAGTTTGCATGCTTTCCCTATGTTATCATGGGTTCCTTATGGGTACTCCAGTTTCACACCCACACACGCAATCCAAAAACATGCTTAATTATAAGGTTAATTGGAATTACCAAATGGCATGTGAGTGTCTCCTATGATGGGTTGGTGCCCCACCCTGGGTTGTTCTGTGCCTTGTTGCTGTAGTTTCCAGGATGGGCTCTGGACCCCCTGCAAACCAGAATTGGACAAGTGAGCATAGGTGGACGATGTGTAAGAAACATTTAACCTCCTCTTATGTGCAAGAAGCATCATTTTTGCCACTGCTGGTCATGAGCCGTTGGGCTTTCAGTACCGTTCCGGCTGTACCAGAGTGTGATAGATCAACGACCTTCTGTTCCACACCAACCTAATGAAGTTATAATGTAATTGAATTTGTAATTGTCATGGGTGACATCCTGACCTGAACTAAGCTGAGCAGTTTGTTGTTTTGCCGTCTCATTGTGTTTATTTATAGATGTTTTCACCGTACATGTGAAGGCTTGGTAACGAAAACCACAGCAGTAACCGGGCCGCCACTTTGGTGGAGGTCTCATAAATCTCCGTGTTGGACACAGTGGGGGAGTGAAGTCCTGGGACGAGCCTAGCTGGGGTGGGTCAGGGGGTACACTGCCACAATGAAGGAGAGAGGGAGCACCGATGGCTCTTTTCCATTTCATTGAGATACGAACAAGCAAATTAGCAAGACAAGGGGTGATAATGGCTTTGTCATCATGCTGAGATCCACCAGTAGTGCCCCTGACCCCCAACAACGGGAAGTGGCAGCTATCAAAGGCACACGCTGCCCTGGCCCTGCCCTGGCACTGCCTGGCACTGACTGGCACGCTTTTGCTGCTGCATTCCTGTTTGCCCTGTTTGGGCTTGATCCTCAATATGAAATGACAGCTGCTGTCTTGTTCTCCTTGCTATCTCACCTGTGTTTCTCTACATTTCTGCATTAGCCAGAAGGTAAAACAGGTGGTGAGATTCAGCAGCCAATCGCAGCTTTTTTCTATGGCCCCACATAGCTGAGTATTAAGAACGGTGGGAACCTCTGGCGGGAAGAGTAGCCTTCCTCAGAAAGCGGCTTTGCTGGCCGCTCATGTGTCATAATCACACATATCGTTACTCATGCGATCAGTCGCTGGCAGACGGATTCTCACTGATCATGACTGAACCTGATTCCCACAACAGTGTTTAAGTGAATCTCTGTGCAGAGGCTGAATTCGGCAACGACAGCCAAAATTACTCAGACAAGCATAAACATATCCAACATGGTTAATTAATGACAAACTAGCATCAGGTCACCCTGGACAAATAAGATTATTTAAAGGGGAAGCCCAAAGTATTTAATTATATTGTTTAAAACAGTAACGGGCCTTTTGGATTCCAGGTGCTCCGGGAGCAGGATGACCACACGAACATTTCCCTTTAAGCACGTCATGCTCCTGTTACTAGCGATGTTGTTCAGATCCATAATGAAAGTGAAATCTAGACATTCATGAGTGAAACTCTAGACGTTGTTGGAGACCAACTGTGATGCTGACTGCATCCAGACCCTCAGTAATTTCACAATAACAGAGCACTTGCTTTTTCACAAAAACAGACCACCTGTAATTTCACAAGCACTGTGATGACCCCTGACTGTAATACAGTTGTGCTGCATCTGTCTGGTGTGAGTAAAGGCCATCTGTCATTTTACAAGTATAGACCGTCTGTTACCACACTCACCTGTTATTTCACAAACCCAGACTGCCTGTTATTTCACAAACACGGGCCACCTGTTATTTCACAAACTCAGACACCTGTTATTTCACCAAAAAATACCACCTGTTATTTCAGAAACACACACCACCCATTATTTCACAAACACAGTCATGCCCACAGTTTCTGTAACATGGTTTGGATATAGACCACCTGTTATTTCCCCAAACACAGGTATCATAAAGTATGAATGGACATTGGTCTTTCCATCCGTAACCCGTTTCTGAGTTTCCCCCACATTGACTGTGTTATGCATAATAAACAAATGAGTACACAGGGAAACCTAGATTCAACGCATGGCCCTGCACTGTTCTATAGTAAGAAAATAACTATTGATTGGCCCCAGGTCCAGTGGGAAGAACACTGAACGGACGTGGGATCTGGTGCATTTGGGCTGCCTTGGAGAACAAAGACCTTGGGCCACTGGCCTGACACATTGGGAATAGCTGAGGCAGGCCCACCCTGTGAACACCCTGCAGATATGATCTACATCAAAGGAATGTTTCTGTGTTACATTTTATATTTTCTCTAAAGAAATAACCTTTGCATTAAATGTGTCTGTGCTGTGTTGTACATTGAAAAATGGCAAGGAAAAATGTAAGATATTAAAATCCAAAATTAGGAAACAAATAGTGTACTTGAAATTTGGAAAATACCTTTATTTTTAAATTATAATATGCATATATGAGCGTCTATTATTATTATTAGTAGTAGTATTAGTATTATTGTTATTGATAATAATAATAATGACGATGATGTTGATGATGGGGAGCAGCAGCGGCGCGTGGCCGTTTAAGAAATGACGTCTCATGCATCTCCGTCTTTCCTCGCGGGCGGCCGTCAGCTCTAAGCGGAGGTGGCAGAGCCGGAGCTGTGGGCTGGGCTGTAATTTGACTGGCCCTCAAACACTCCTTGTTGCTCTTTGGTAAACATTAATTGCTGTCAACCCCTATGGACTCTACCGAGCTGAAGAGATGTTATCATCAAAGGGACTAAATCCCATTTGCTCCATCTTCTTAAGCTGAGACAACACAATAAAGACATACTTGGGCCATAGGCCGAGCGATAGACGGCTATACTAAGTGTTATTGTTTACTACAGTGGCTGAGTGACCAAACTCAGGATGTTAATCCGGACAAAACCTCCTTCACAAGATATGAACAACTGTGCCATTAAATTTCGCCGGAATGAGCCCCGCGCTGCGATTCAACGGCTGTCCAATAGGGGGTGTAGCACAGACCTGCCCGGACCAGTGGCAGCTTAAACATCACCGCTGGAGCACAGCCGTGAATGGGCTTTATAACGGGAGGGCACCGCAGCATAGGTGCATGTTTACTCACCCTAAATCACTTTCAGTTTTAGTTTCGGCCAGCTTGCAGGACGTGAGTGTTTTGGGGGTAAAAACGGATTTATGTTGGTGTTTTTGGGAAGTGCCTTGCGGGACTAAAGCTAAATAAACTTGTTTGAGACAAACATCGCGTAAATTCTCCTTTAAAAAGTAGTTTTTCCCCTTATCCGTCAGTGTTTCCACCTACAGCGCTACAAACGGCGCTACTTGTTTATTTATGCTTATTAGCATCCGTACGTCGTAATATTAACGACGCTTCGCTAATGGTTTCTTCGGTACAAGGTAACTCCCCAGGTCAAGTATAACATTATGCACCGGTCAGGGGTTTATAAATGTAAAATGTTTTTAAGGTGAGATGTTTTGCGTTGTTTTGCCGACACATTATTTTCCCTGAGAGCATTGGCTGGGTTTTCACAAAGCGACAGAAAGCCCCGAAGGGGAAGCCAAAGGTGGGAAGGCGCAGACGACGGGGGGAGCGTGTCAGTCAATGAGCGGATCCGGCGCTGAGCGGCAGCACTGCGCCTCACACGCACCTTCGAGCTCAACATCCCATCTCTCTCCTTTTCTTCGCTTTTCTGCTTCTCGACAAAAATTCCTCCTCATCAGTGAATGCCGCTGATAGCGGGTCCGACACACAGGCAAGGCACAGCCTGATCTAGCGCACAGTCAGGGCACAGCCTGATCCGGCACGGCGGCGTCCAGAGCCGGGCTCTCACTCTGCTCCGTGTGAGCCAGGATCAGGGGCATCCGGGGACGTCCGGAGGGACTGCTTTTTAACACAGTAAGTGCTCCAGAAAGGCTTCACATGGGCTACATTTTCAACTGTTACCGCTTAACTTCTATGGTGATTTTAATGCCGCAGTTTTACTCAACCCCGTTACACAAATAAACGCGTTTTGTGTGTTTCTGCATTAAGTTTAATTTAAACTGGCAGTTGAACTATATCTTTAATTAGCGTTTTCATTTTCGTATGGATAGGTTGTCGATAGTTGTTACTTTTGATCATTGATCCGTATTGATACATTTAGATGTTCGCTCACCGCACAAAGCTTTGTGACACATCTGGAATATTTAAATCCTCGAGAAGTACTTTCAGTATTTGGCATTTAAAAGCTTTCGTCCACTTTCCTCGCCTCTGCCTGTGTGTGTTGAGTATTTCGGTTGCTATGGATGTGTCTTCGGAAACTTTGGCAGAGTTTTCAACTCGGCGTTTCCCCCAAACTTTCATCACGCGCGTCTGACAGTCGAGCTTAGGCGCTTAGTCTTTTAGGCAAATGTAACTTTCACACGTGTTTCCATCTTCATACACGGGGATTCTTTTGTGCTGTCATAGTGCACCGCAAAATTAAACTAGTAAATGACAACAAACATCGATGAAAAACATACCGTAAATTTTAAACATTGAAATCACTATTATTTTTTTGTGTACGATTAAACAGTAACAATAATATGCCATGATTTATGGCTAATTTGCTTACTTTCTGTAGGCTAACTATAATTATGATGTAATTTATGAATCCACACATTTAAATAAATCCACGCGTTTAAATAAACCCAGCCACATATTATGAGCCACAGTATAAAACTGGAATCGGTGTTTTTTTTTTAATGGCACTAAACCTTTGCAAGCGGTTTAAATTATATTTCACTTTAATTCAAAGGATCTGTATATTTGGGAGATTTTCTTGATGGAATGATGTCTAAACCCTTATACATTTTCAATATATTTAATATGTAATATTCTATTCATATGGAATTTGAAGCATATATGGATCATGTATAATACAAATTGAACGAATAATTAATTATCTCCTCTGAAATTTTCTTTGATTGATTCACATGTTTGTTCTATTTTTCACCGATTGTTCGTGTGTGTTATCTAAGTGCCTCACATCTCCATACTCAAAGGACCTTGATATTTCTAAATGTAAGGTGCAGGTGTCAATGTGCAGTTTTGATTTCCTCGGGTGACTGTTGTCCTGCAGTGGCGGAAACACCTGTTTAGTGCGGCTGAGTACAGTTTACATCCGGCCTGCAGTCACTGGACATGATTTAGCCGTTTTCCGCTGAAGTGAAGTTAAGGAAGCGGATCCCAGACGCAGGCTGTTCGGCAAAAGCGGACAAATATTACGCCGGGAACAATGAACAAGTTGCTTAAACGAAGAGATTAACCGCACACGAGTTGTTCTACTGCTCGATGTTGTCGGCAAAGTAAGAACATTATTTATAATTGTACTGTAACACTTAATTATTATAACTGATATTTTTATTTAAGAAGCGTAAATAAGCGGTCGTGTTTGAAATTGCCATCATATCCGATTTTGTTCATTATATGGAAAGTGACTGGATCGTTTTAAAGTTCAAACATTTCTTTGCACGCAGATTGTAGCTCTTGTGAACTTGTGCTCGCATTTAATCTTTTTTTATCGCACGTCGCTGCTTCCCGTCCTCAAGTTTTTATCGCGCACGTTGTTTCCGTAAAGATCATGAGCTTAATTCCCCTTTGTCACACGCGTAGTTGGTACAGGATGTTATCTTGTTGCATGTCTAATTTTAATTTGTGTAAATGAATGAACAATATTGATTCTTACATGTTCAGAATTTCCTATGGAAATTACGAGCGCTTGTAAGGGCAGAGAAACGTTATATACTCTAAATTATTCGAAATTATTTAGATTTTAATAGTAAAACGCGTGTACGATTATTAAATATTTGAATGGCTGATATCTGAGTATTAGTAATTACACACACACACAAATATATATATATACACATATTGTCTGGTCTATTCAATTATGAATAAAGTTATGATATAAACGAATCTGCTCTTGGGTGGTTTAATATATCTCTAAAATCCCTAAATTAAAATATCATAACGGCTAAAATATTAATATATTTGATCAGATACCTGTAGGGCATTCCAAAATATCATTTGGCTCCGGTTTCGTAGAAACTGTGGGGAGTCAGTCTAGGTGTTGATTTTTGATTAAATATTCTTATGAACAATGTTTTATTTCCCATCATTATATTTTTACAGTCTGATATGCGTGATTTTTATATGGAACCGCACAGAAACACTATTGCATTCTGTCGCCTTATTTTTATTAAGGAAGTGCGTTTTATTTGCAGCTCCGAATCATTAATTTAAGCTTTACATTCTGTGGCTGTAGCAAAAATACTACCGAATAGTATTTTTTATATACTACACATATTGTTCATTGAAATATCCCCCCTTTGCTGTGGTATATAGCGTTTAATCACAGGCCAGCGAAACCACTGAATTATTGCCTGTCAAACGTTTGGTAAGAGTTAAGCACATGTGTTAATTGAGAATTATTATTGGAAGGATCAAGCCAACGTGAATTATAACATAATTATGGGAAGATGAACGACAATAGTGGACTTGAGGTATTACAAAATTATTAGTCAATAGAACCGTTTTTATTTGTACCAAACTGCATTTATCAACTGATGATCCGTGGCGCAAAGTGTTTTATGAGGCCTGTCATGGAAGGAATTCCAAGTTATTTTTTACTCGTAGAAAAAAAAAGAAAAAAACCTTGCAGCTGATTACTTAATTGAAGTAAGATGCATGTGATTTATTCGAGGAGAGATCTCGGAATCCTCCCTTTCTACGCGTTGCAGAGCGGCGGTCGCGCCTGTTTGCTGTGTCTGTTTTTCCCCTCAGCTCCGGATCATGGCCACCGAGATCTGTTTGTACACATCCTCCAGCACCTGATCACACAAAGTCTGCTCTTCAATTTGTTTCCTCCTGATAGATTTCCCCACTGATGGCCTTATAGCAGGAAGAGACTGCTCGTCTTTTGGTTTCGGGTTCCTGGTTTCTGGCTGCGAAAAGAGCGGACAAACAAGAAACTGGAGGGCGAAAGAAAAGTAACATGATTTATTTGGCGGCGTTTCGATTTCCACGCCGGTCTTTCCGTTCTGCTCTTTTCAGTAGCGATGTCGGCTGTTATTGGTCCCCATTGATCCCCGCGCGAAGTGAGAAGTGAACTAAAATTAATGTCGATTCCAGTCTCTGGATCAATTGCCAGAGTTATTTTAATCTGGATTTGTGCAGAATTAAAAATCGGAGAGCGAGGACTGGGACCTGAACGTTTTCTTTTCTGCAGAACAATTAGAAAGGCTATGGATGATGTTCAAATGTGAGCAAAGGACGCGTGCGGAGGAAATTAAAACTGCATTGGCGTACTAGCTTTAACTTACATGTGCCCCGGCTTTATGCCAGCACACAAACCCAACAGGCACTTTGACGCCCACAGTAAATGAAGTGTACACGTCCACGCAGATATTCCCGTGCGCTTGTGCGCTGCCGATGCGCCAGCTAACACTTCACTTAAAGCGCATTTGTCATGCAGATGAAGCGGAATAACAATTCAAACGCTAATAAGAAAGTCATGTTTAACTTTACATATTTTACATGTGCAGAGAAAATGCGTAAGGTTATTTATGTATGATTTCGCCCTGAATTTTTTTATCGACGTAAACCGGCAGTCGGGTGTTTGAGTCCGGTGAGGGGCTCCGGGCGCCTGACTTACGCCCGCTGCCCACACCTGTCACCCGACGCCCCAGCTTTTAATCGAGCTGACGGTGCGATACTTGTCGGCACCCGACCCCTGGCTACCCCCTGCTCACCCGACAGGACTCTGTAGTTTTTTTTGACTATTTTTAATCCAATATTTAAAAATGCAGTGCGTCGCATTTGTATTGTGTTTAAACATTCTTATTTGAATACGAGGTATCATAAGACTAGGCATTATTTTAAACCTACATTTAAAAAGTAAAATTTATTTTAAATTTTTTTCTGTTTTCTGAAAAAATAAAGGGTGCAGGTAGAAAATAATGACGGGAATAAACATTTTTTACTAGATAATGTGTCCGATATAAGCTTGATCGTATTGCTTATACTCGAGTAAGCTAACGCATCCTGTATTCAACAATGGCCTTTCAATGTGTAAAATGGTTTAGGCAATGTAATAAAACAATTAACAATATTTTATCAAACAAATATAAAATATTTGATTTATCAAACAAATATGAAAAATTCATATTTGTTCGGTATAATATATATTATTTTGCCGTTACTGTTTTCACGGCCGTTAGACGGGCCGCGTTAGAGAAGAAGCCACGGCACGGCAGAGCCCTGTTAGCCCTTATTTTACTGTAAAAACTTTTTTTTAAAAAAACAAACAAATTAAAATTAAATCCAAAAAGGTATTTAACTTTGTACTTTACAAAGTATTTCATTTTAAATGAAATAATACATTTAAGCACGAGGAGATCACGGTGGCTGTGTAGTTTTGATTTATCGTGAATTGCATTAAATACCTAAATAAATTAACTTCTCGAACAGGCATATTTCTTACTACGTGCAT
>JAODUD010000043.1:480975-491520 GCA_026784285.1 Stomatorhinus walkeri | reverse complement strand
CCCCCGCCCCCGTGAGAGAGGGGAACATGTCCAGCCTTTCTCAGGGTGCCGTGTTCATGCTGTGTTCGGACGTCACGCCAAAGCCACGTATTCCTTGCCCTCAGGGATTGTGGGATTGGTGGCATGAGTGGTTCTGTAGACAGTTCCGAGATGAGCTAACCATGGTGGGGACCTGCAAGTTCCACCACATTCTACTCAATTCAATTCAATTCAATTTCTTTTTATATAGCACCTTTCACAACACAGTCCTCCCAAAGTGCTTTACATGCATGTATTGTAATACATTACAACATAATTCGAGAGAAAAATACAGAAGGTCTTATTGTAGCTGGAACTGGCTGCCGTGATTTACCTATGAATTTGCTATAACTCTTCCATGACTTGGCCGTGACTCTACCTCCAGCGTGATTCAGCCATAACTCGGTTATGACTTTTCAGTGACTCAGCTATAAGTCTGCCTTGACTCAGCTATAACTCCACTTTGACTAGGCTGTAACTCTGCTGTGACTTGGCCATAACTCATTAGTGACTCTACTCTGACTCTGCAGTGATGCTCACACTCTCTACATCTGCAGGACTAGCACAGTGATACAGTGCTGAGGTGCACATGAAGCGTGCTACATGTAGAACATTGATGTGGAAACAGAGGGAGATTTATGATAGGAAGAGCACGGGCTCCTGGGGGGCCTCTCACCACCCACCCAACGGTCTCCATTCAGCTACCGCGTTTCCTGAGCTGTGAGGCACAGTTGTGTAATCCCTGTTCGTTTAACGGTATCCTCCTGATCCAAAGCAAAGAAGTGAGTCTCCATCATGTGGTGAGATGTGGCGTCTCGGCCTGGGCCGGTCCGGACTGTGGTGCCGGCCACATTTTCCCAGTGCCGTGGTGCGGCGGGGAAGTGAACTGTCAGCAGCCTTTACACTTAAGTAACATTTATTCTTTTTTGCCTGTTCTGGGAAAAAGCCATTGCAGAGCGACATAAAGATTAGGAAATTTAGTTTGACTCGGGGATCGTTAAGAAGGCCTGCCATCACTCAGGCCTGCTGTCAGAGGGCCAATTACGCCCCCTGGATGGATTTCAGGACTTTGTCTTAATCGGAACAGTCTTAGGCGGAAGGTGACTCTGGCATGAAGTCACTGGGGAAGCGGACAGGGAGGCAGTCTGTGGAAGCTCCTCGTGGTGAGGTTGGGGGGCACTGACATGTGTGTGTTAGTGTGTGTCTGTGTGTGTGGGAGGGATAGCAGGGGTGGGGGGCATCGGGGGACCTTGGGAAAGAATGCCGGGGGCGGGCAGCTCAGCTGAAGGGGCGGGCAGCTCAACAGTGCCACCCAGTCTGCCGTGAAATCACAGATGCCATACCGACAAGGCCCCTCCCCCAGCCACCAAAGCTGGCCAAGGCTTTCCCAGAAGGCGTGGCCTAGGCACTCCCAGAACGTGTAGAAGATGTGGCCTAAGCACTCCCTGAAGGTGTAGAAGACGTGGCCTAGACACCCTGAAGGTGTAGAAGACGTGGCCTAGGCACTCCCAGAACGTGTAGAAGATGTGGCCTAAGCACTCCCTGAAGGTGTAGAAGATGTGGCCTAGACACTCCCTGAAGGTGTAGAAGACGTGGCCTAGGCACTCCCTGAAGGTGTAGAAGACGTGGCCTAGGCACTCCCTGAAGGTGTAGAAGACGTGGCCTAGGCACTCCCTGAAGGTGTAGAAGATGTGGCCTAGGCACTCCCAGAACGTGTAGAAGATGTGGCCTAAGCACTCCCAGAACGTGTAGAAGATGTGGCCTAAGCACTCCCTGAAGGTGTAGAAGACGTGGCCTAGGCACTCCCTGAAGGTGTAGAAGACGTGGCCTAGACACTCCCTGAAGGTGTAGAAGACGTGGCCTAGACACTCCCTGAAGGTGTAGAAGACGTGGCCTAAGCACTCCCTGAAGGTGTAGAAGACGTGGCCTAGACACTCCCTGAAGGTGTAGAAGACGTGGCCTAGACACTCCCTGAAGGTGTAGAAGATGTGACCTAAGCACTCCCAGAAGGTGTAGAAGATGTGGCCTAAGCACTCCCTGAAGGTGTAGAAGATGCGGCCTAAGCACTCCCAGACGGTGTGGCCTTGGTGTCCCTCAGGTATCACTCAGAATACAGGCAGTAGTGTGATGGTAATGGCAGCCATGTTGCTCTGTGGGGAGCCCTCTTTGGCAGGGGAGCAGTCCACAGACCGTGTGACATCCCTTGACGCGGTGCACTCCGTTAGCATACCTTTCTGCCAGCAGTGGAGTGATTGAGAGAGTATTTGACTGTGTTTGTGAGTGTGTGAGAGAGACAGAGAGAGAGAAAGAGAGCGATGTGTGTGTGTGTGGGGGGGTGTTTAGTCAGTTTGTATTACAGCAGGGTGGGTCTGAGCCTGGGGAGGTCAAGTGACTTGGCCCCCGCTTGGGTGACACCCCGCCAATGGCCAGGATACCCCCCCCCCTCCCCACTCCTCCTTATACTTCCCTTTTCATGCATTCTGCACATTGTTCCTATAAAGAATTTAGTGTTCGGCAAACGGATTGGCTGCATAATGCCCCTGGGCTTTCTGCTTAGTGCACCTTACCAGCGGCCACTTCCTGCAGCCTCTGCACGGCCGCCGCGCCAGCGTGTGCAAACCGCTATCATGCCTTTTCAAATACCACAGCTTTTTTCTTTCTTTGTGGAAATTCTCGCTATTTGGCTGAGTAAAATGCAGGCTTTTACAGGGACATATTTCAAATTTGCACATAGCAACAACTGCCATGTAACACAATGTAGCAAAATCCATCCATCCATCCATCCATACATCCATCCATCCATCAATCTTCCATCCACTTAGCCTCTCTAGCAATTGGTCGCCAGACACAACTGAAATTTAGACATTTTAATGAAGTTTAACTTTGCCTGCTACAAACATTTCAATGTTAATCTTAATTGGGAGGTCCCGGTAATTGTACAAACACGATTTAATCGTGTGTAACACACGTGTGGAATTTAATAGTGGATTTAAAATTTGAAAATCGTATGATTGCTGGCGCCGAGGACAAGCGGAGACGTGATTCACTACTGTCCTTCAGGTGGTCCGCGTTTCCGGTGAAACTATTATAATCTAATAAGTTTTTGTTATTAATCTTTATGAAATTGTGAAGAAACTTTTTTAAAAGAGCAATATCCGTTCAATTTTGTAAACTTGGGGAGCTGGTGAAACATAAGTATGCATGTTAATTATAGTGAAGTATATCTTAAGCAAAGATAAATCGTTTGGAAAGTAGTGGCGTAAAACATGCAGTGTCATAATAAACGGCCATGGCGTGGTGCGGAGCAGAACAGGTCCTGCGCGGGGATCCGGCAAGACGCTCGCGAGGCAGCTCCACACCACACAATAAAACATTCGCTCTTTAATTAAAAGCCATTGGCTTCTCTTTTAGTCGTTGACCTTGGTGATATTTTTTGGAATTACACCATAAGGCGGAGTTTTTAATGGCTAAAAATCGAACATATGCCTTCATTTAATTAAATTAAACTAATATAAATGTTCCGGCATTGGTCCAAAATTTAAGAACGGTAATACCAAAGTAAGTTGATAGAAATATGCTAAACTGCGCATTATTTAACGTTATGTTTTTTAATTGATGCATGGCTCTCTAGTTATGCCAATATTATTCCTTAATGAATTCATTAAGTTCCGTAAAGGACGGATAATAAACTAACCGAATCAGATCTGATCGGTATAAATGAATTTTAAAAGATGGCAGTCAGATCGGCACTTTCTTGCAGACTAATAATTAGGTTAATACGGTTTGCATCCGTTATTGCATTTCATGCTTTCGCTTTGAGATTTTATTCTGACTGTCCGTAATACGCGAATGATGCTCCTTGAGGAGCCTGATAAGGGCAGTATCAGTATTATAACGACAATGTGGTATTTTATTTATACCGACGACCGCTGGAGGCTGGTAATCCCGGCGCTGCAAGCGGCCGCCACTTCAAGATTTATGGGCCTATTATTATTATTATTATTATTATTATTATTATTATTATTATCATCTTGATGATGACGATAATAATAATGATTATTATTATTATCTTTATTGTTGTTGTTGTTATCATTATTAATAATAGTAATAATAATAATAATAATATGTTGTTGCGGCAGTAAAGATTAGCGCGGTACCCCCTCGTTTGTTACTGATACGCTGCCTTTTGAACGCGCATCCTCAAAGCGCCACATAAAGGTACCTCATTAACACTCAATTAAATTACACTGGATGCAAATTAACGCTGTTAACGACGAAGCATGTTAAATAGAATATAGCGAATTGTGAAACAAGACTACTAATGCATATTTATCTCATGCTAATTGGTTTGTGTGAATAAAGGAAGAAGTTTAATTAATTGACAAGGATGGTATGTAAATGAAAGCTGCACTCGATGTGAAGTGGGAACAGGCGAGGGCCGCAAAGTCGCGGATAAACCGCGAAGCAGGCAGTAGGAGGCTTCAAAGTACGAGTCAGAAACTTGGCATTTTCACCGTCGGTTTTATTAAGAAATCAGAGCGCCGAGTTCCCGTGTGTATAAAAGCATGGGAGGTGGTGATGCACGTTAGCTATGGATGCTTCATATATCACCGTATATCACCAAGTGATTCATACGCCACCCGAAACACACGGAACTTCTTCCAGTGCCAGCAGTTTAAACAAATACTTGATTTCTACCTGAAATGTATTCAAATGATCGTGTCCCCTGCAGTGTAAATGGATGTCACTTGGAAAATAATGCATTTTTAATGGCTCGCTCCAGTGCTGAAGTGGGCGTGTTCCTGGTACAAGAAGAATTTCTCTAGGCGATCAATATGAAGGGAATTTGCTACCCCGGACACGATGACCCTGAGTAAATGCCAGCCGGAGTCCGCGGCCACCCTAACATTGTTTCAGATCGACAGAATCGAGACGGTTTCGCTGTAATGTCGCTTCCTGAGTAAGGACAAATTTTACCTGGAAAGTCGAAATTAAATATGGGCTTTAAAAATCTTTAAGTTGACTTTTCCTTTGCATATTTTTATTTATAAGGTTGCTGTTGGTCTGTCCTTCATTCATTTTATATTATTCCCAAAATGAACACAATTAGCGTAACCGCAAATGAATAAAAATGGTTTAAAATAGACACCCTCTGCAATCATATTCACAGAGCTAATGTATATTTTTAACCTATATACATTTTAATATGATAAATTTAATGTATTAAACTGGTTATATATTTGAATGCTTTAAAAAATATATTAATCCAAACAAAAGGAAATCGAGAGGTCTCCGCTTATGTTCCGAATCGTACGCATTGTGGAATGTTATCCAGTAATTAATTTATATGGTGTGTATTTTTTTTAAATGGTTGTTTCTATTATTTTCGGGCGGGTTGCTTTCGTGTTGGGGCTTTAATGACGCACTAATGGCTAAAAAGTTCGTTTTAATTTTCTCGGCGGCTAATTCCATACCTTTTTAAAATGTTTTGTTACTCAACTTTCTATGTCATGCCTGTTTAGCCCGTGTAATTTGTCTTATGTGCGGCCGATTGAGAAAGTGTAGGATCTTTTCACGTTTATTTGTTTATGGCCTTTATAAATTACTGTTAGGTTTATACCCATTCAGCGCGACTACCGTTTTGTGAAAAATGTAGGAGCAACAAACCCCTCATCTATTTAAAGCACAGATGGCGTTTTCAATGAGCAGGGGCTGCGCCTCGCGGGGGAGAGCGCGCTAGTTTTCCCTCTTTGTGTCTGCACTTTCTTTGTGATGAACTTTCTTTTGGCTCCTCTGACGGGGGCCGAGTCCGCTCCCCTCGGCTGTGTTTTCCGCCTGCCGCCCCTCAGAGATAGAGTCCGATAAAGACCTCAGATGCCGATGTGTTTAGCAGGTAAAGGATGGATGCTGCCTCCACCGAATCAAATAAAGGAATAAATCCAGCCTATTATTATTTAAAATTACCTATCCATATCACTAGTATGTTGCAATGTAATTTATTATTATTATTATTATTATTATTATTATTATTATTATTCAAAAGAATTATAACAAATTTCTATTTATTATTTGCTTTAACGGTAATTTTACACGGGCTGGTCCAGCTGTGGATTTGATTCTCGTAGTCATAATTTGCCTTAATTTGTAGCTGTAAAATTAGGACGTATTGCTAAAAATCACGAGGTAGCGCACAATCCCGGAGCACGATGCTGGGTTACTTAACATGGGGCGTTCTCAAAACGAATGGATAAAAGAAACATCAATCAAAATAAGGCGTTTTGGCCGTATTGACGAGTTAAGATTACATTTAAGTTATTAGGATGCGGAGCAGGAACTGCACATATGCGCAGGCACCAGATGGGAGGCCAGCATTGTGCCCTACTAAACAAAAGTTTAGTTTATCTGCTTGTACGCCTTGTAATGACACTTCTCTTCAATGACCTTTAGTGAACTGTATCCTGGAGAGAAATTATACGCGGAGAGCTTTTAAACTAAAGCAGGAAACGCGGATCGCAGCGACAGGCTGCAGTTTAACTGCTGTCTGCCTGCAGCACGAAGCTGCAAATTATAAAATGCCGCGTATTTCTATCTTTCCGAAATAAATAAATAAAATACTTTTATTGTCAATAGATCATCACAAACATAACTTCTTTTTTCATATATTTTTTCTTTTAAATTCCCGAAATGAGTTATATATGAAATCGTGCAACAAGCCGTATTCTGGATTTTTTTTTTTTACAAAAAAAAAAATCTATCATTTTTGCCTTGCGTTAAGAAAACTAATATTTTTGGAGTTCTGGGAAATTGTGGCAAATTATATGACTTAGTATTAACAATTTAAGAGACTTTTTATGGTTGGGGGTTTATTACAGCTACCCATTTAAAACACTTCTTTTGTTTCTACTACCCCGTGTGGTCTAATTTGTGTCTGGCGGTTGGTGTGGGTTACGCTATGCCCAGAACAGTAACTGCGTCATTAGACGTGAGGCCGGCAGCTCGCCTAAGCCGCCCCTGTCCTGTCGCTGGGGGCCTGATCATTGGGGCCGGGCTGCTGGGGCCCCATGTGGCCGTTGGCCCTTTACAGCTTTTTCAGCTTGTCCGCCATTGCTGCCCAGTGTAGCCGTGTTAATGTCTTGTAGCGTAAAAATCGCTGCCGCTATGGCTATTAGGTGCGGTGCTGAAGGCCGGCGCTCTGTCAGGGTGCAGGGGCTGCTTGTCGGGCCACGGCACCGCTGCTGGCGGCTGCCATCAAACACCGCTGTAATTGCTTGGCTGTGAAGGGCTGGCCTCCTCTCTTTGCTGGGCTCTCCCTGTTTTGTGTGCGTGATTTGTCCCTTAAGCCGGCGTGACGCTGTGGAGAGGCTGCAGAATGTGAGGAGCAAATTGGAGGCAGAGCGTGAACAATGCAACATGAGGAGTGTGGGGGGGTTCCACTGGAGGGGGACGGGGGGGGGGTCTACTACACCCCGCCCGCCGTCATCCCCTACCTACTGCACCCCGCCCGCCGTCATCCCCTGCCTACTGCACCCCGCCCGCCGTCATCCCCTGCCTACTGCACCCCGCCCACTGCCATCCCCTGCCCGCCGCACCCTGCCCACTGTTGCTTCCTAATCACTGCACTCTGCCTGCCTCTGCCACTCCCTGCCCACTGCACCCTGCCCACTGCCGCTCCCTACCCACTGCACTATGCCCACTGCACCCAGCCCACTGCACCCTGCCCGCAGTTGCTCCCTACCCAGTGCACTCTGCCTACTCCTACTTGCTGCTGCACCCTGCATCTGAAAGGGGACATCCTGAAAGTCGTGTCCAAAAGTTGTCTGGGAGGCGGAGGACGCACGGCTTCCCCCAAAACAGCATGCAGACGCGGCCTGGGGGGCGGCCTACACTGCTTGGCGTATCACTTACAGAAAGGCAGCGGCTTAGGAGGGACAAGGCTTGGCTTCTTTTTGATGTTTAGGGGGCTAATTTGATTTTTCACCTCCCATTGTTTCAGTGTTTTGCCCCCTAATCCACTTTAAAGTGGATGCAGCTTTCATCTTGGCAGGGGGGGCTAGTGGCAGTCGCTGCTGTTCCCCCCTCCCCAGCTCAGAGGGAAAGTGTGAGTAAAGGTAGCTGTACTCCTGGGCCCCCCTTCCCCCCGGCCCCCTGGCCCCCGCTTCTCCCTTCCCATTTTGTAGTTAAGTACTCAGGGGTCTAAATAATAGCTGGGGTGCCTTAGAGCCTCTTGCGAAGACCTGTTAGACCCTGGTGGCACATTAAAAGGAAAGAAAGGCAGGAGGAAGAGAGAAAGAGAAGCTGGAAATCACCAGCAGAGTCTGCAGCAGAATGAGCAGCTTGGTGTGCGGCTTAATGTGCCCTCGCCTGTGACCCCAGAAAGGGCCACACAAAACCGGGGGCTGCTGTTATCTGGGCGTCTTCAAAAGAGCCACGCAGAAATGAGCCTTTTGTGTTAATTCCTTCTCCAAACCATTGACTGCGCCTGTTTTCACCCCTTAAATCTGCTCGAGACCCTGCAGAAAGAAAGAACGTGTGAGAGAGTGGAGCTCAGAGGGGCAGAGCAGTGATGTCCTGGGCGTGGTGTTTCGGGGCCATCTGTGACGGAGCTGGGGCAAGACGGGGCAGTTGCAGGGGGAGAGAGAAACAGAGAGATAGAAGGAGCGTGAGACAGACGGAGGGAGAAAAATGTAGGAGAGAGAAAACAGAGGTAGAAAAGCAGATGGAAAATAAAGAGATGAGAGACAAAATGCAGAGAGGAGAGAGAGAAAGATGGAAAAACAGCAATAAAATGAGAGAGTAATAAATAGATAGGAGAGAAAAAACACAAATAGAGATACAAGAGAATACAGACACAGAGATAGGAGAGAGACCAGCAGAAGGAGAGAAAAATAGAAGGGGAGAAAAACAGATGGAAAAACAAAAAGGAGAGAAAAACAAAGAGAAGCGGACAGAAACAGAGAAAGAAAAACAGAAAGGAGAAAGAAAACCAGAGCGATATAATGACAGAAAAACATAGATACGAAAGAGACAGAAGGAGAGAAAATAGGAGAGAAAATAATGGAGAGATAGAGTAGGTAGGAGACACAAAACAAAGATGGAAGGAGAGAGAAAAAGAGGACTGAAATAGAGAGAATGAGATGGAAATCAGAAGTGAGATTGAAAAATGAGAGAAGGAGAGAGAAAAGCAGATGGTTAGAGAAAAATAGAGATTGGGGAGAAAATCAGACAGATAGAAGGAGAGAAAAACAGAGACAATGAGACAGAAAATCAGAGAGAAGCAGAGAGAAAGACAGTGAGGGAAAAACAGACAGAAGAAAGAAAAATGGAGAGACAGGAGGGAGAAAGAAGACAAAGCAAGAAAAATAAACATAGCGTGACGAAGGCAGACAAACAGAGACATTGAGACAAGTGTCTTTTCCTTATGGTATAAATAAATGAGGCCTGTTCGTCTTATTTTCTTTTTATTTTGTACTATTACTGGATATGAGGTATTATCTATTTAACATGTAATTGAGTGATAACTTGAAAAGAAGGGGTTAATTTAAAATGACACCTGCTGGATCTTGCTTTGCGGACGTAACCTTCTGGTTTGGCACTCTCGCAGCAGCAGTGTATCAGTGATGGCTGCACTTGTAAAGTCCTCTCTTCCACCCTCATTTTCTCATTCTCATTTCATTTCCACGCTACTGGATCCTCCCTCGATTTCATCACTTTGAAAAGCGTCTCTCTCCCTTCTCTGCTGTACCTGACATTAGGATTAGTTGTACCTGAAAATGCAGATGCCTGCCGGTTTGGTCTGATGCTGATTTAGTGTGGTAAAACACAGGCATATCCATCCATCCATCCATCCATCCTTCCATCCATCCATCCACTTTGTAAGTGCTCAACCTGGTCAGGACTGTTGCTGCAACGTGGAGCCTGCTGGGTCTCTCCTCTGTACCATGTGACTGAAGGCGGGAGCTTGGCATCTACTCTCTCTGAGACCTGCCAGCATCAGGCACTCCGGGGCCACCTTCAGACAGGCTGATGTCATAGTAGCTATGTTAACGATGGCATGAAACCACCTCCATCAGCCCGTGGGTTCTGATTTCCAATCAGCCCCTGGGTTCTCGTTCCCCATCAGCCCTGGTTGTGCCTGTTCGGCCAGCCCTCTGATCCCTGTGGACACCTTGGGGACAGGATTGGGGACGGCTCTCCCTTGCTGGCTTTGTGCTGCACTGCCGCCAGGCCCCCACCTCCTATGACATGTGTGGGTCCCTGTACTGCCCCCTGCCCCCAGGGTCGGAGCCCTTGCTGGTGGCACCAGAGGAGCCACTCGTAACAAAGGCTGCACTCTGTTACTCCCTGCCTCCCCTGTCCCGGCCCTCCCAGGCTCTCTGGGGATTTGCTTCTCATGGATTGGGGAACGTCGTTGTTCCCGCTCATGTATCCCTCACACTGTCTCTTCCAGTGTATTGGGGAACGTCGTTGTTCCCGCTCATGTATCCCTCACACTGTCTCTTCCAGTGTATTGGGGAACGTCGTTGTTCC
>JAODUD010000043.1:349414-360076 GCA_026784285.1 Stomatorhinus walkeri | reverse complement strand
GTGCTCTTCCGTTATATTTCAAGATACAGAATGAGGTCCCCCCCCCCCCCCACACACACACACACACACACATACACACACAGAATCTCTGGCTTTGCTCTCTGGGGGCTTTGGGCAGGGATACAGTAAAGCACAATATAATGTTGCTATGCGCTATACAAATAAAATTTGAACTGGGGAAAAAAATGAATTGCCGATCTTTCTGTACGAGGCATTTTTAATTTAAAAACCTAGTTTTAAAGTTATAATATCACAAAAGATTGATCTACAAACAGAGACATTGTAAAGTAGATGAAACCTCTGATCCTGATCCATAACCCCCAATTCAAACCATGACCCCTGCTGGGTGCTCAGTGATGGATAGGGATAGATTCTAGGCTGCTGTGATGCTCTGCTGGATACGGATGGGTGGATGGATGATTTTCATGCATATTTTAATACTTATTTGTGTGCTTTTTGAGGAGCTGTCACCTTATGAAAGGTTCTCCAAGCTGCACCATTTCACTGGATCGTGTTCCTGCCCTAAAGCAGGTTTTTACCTACATTATCCAGCCATCCATTTTCTATACCTGCCTAACCTACTGGGTTGCAGGGAGTCCAGAGCCTATCCTGGAAGCAATGGGCATGAGGCAGGGAACAACCCTGGACGGGGGGGCCAGCCCATCGCAGGGCACACCCCCACACCATTCACTCACACAGGCACACCTACGGGCAATTTAGTAACTCCAATTAGCCTCAGCATATCTTTGGACTGTGGGGGGAAACTGGAGTACCCGGAGGAAACCCCATAATGGCACAGGGAGAACATGCAAACTCCACACACATGTGACCCAGACAGAGACTCGAACCCAGGTCCCAGAGGTGTGCGGCAACAGTGCTAACCACTGCACCACTGTGCCACCCCCTGCCTACATTATATTTAGTATAATAAATATTTAGTAGAAAAACCTAGAAGGAAAGCTGCCTTGTTACAAAACCAGAGTATTTTTCCTGTAGTCTTCAAGCGCTGGGTGAAATACTATAAGCTTTATATGCTGTGTGATTCTATTTAGCTGTGTATATATATGTATACAAATATATTATTGCCTCTTAGTTTAAAGGGTACCAACATTACTGTGCTTCACTGACTACTTGTTATAGGTTATCAAATCTGGTTTAAACTTTGGAAAGATCTGACAGCATAGTTCTCAAAAGTATGTATGCTAGTATTTTTCTGAAGTATTTGTGAACATGTTTCGTGGTCAGAATGCTGTGCCGTTCCATCAGCTGTAGCTCGGAGTGAGTGGCTGACTTTGTCGAGCCCCATATGTGAGCCGCCGAGTCTGAGAACACCGGGTCCCAGCCCCCCAGGACTGACAGCATTCCTGACACGATTAGCAGATGAAATCTCAGTATGACCAATGAAACAAATACAAGCAGAATTACTGTCACATGTCCTCACAGCACAAGAAAGTCGCCGGTTTAACCAAGAACTACCACAAGCAGAAGCAGCGGGCTCTCACTGAAGAAACCTGGAGGGGGGGTGACTACATGGGACACGGTGCACCCAGGAGGCAGACAGCAGAAGATAGCGACTTCCCCCCCCCCCCCCTCACCGGCAGAGTCTGTCCCTGATGATGGAGGAGAAGCAAGCTATGGGAATGCTGGTAAGCTGTTATTAAGCTGTACATGGCACCAACGGGGGTGGCGGCGTCAGCGGGCACTCTACTAAGTTGCCGTTTAGCTGCTCATGGCAATTGGGCATGCGGGTAAGGCGCTGTTTGGCCGTGGGGGTTATTGGGCGTGCAGGTAAGCTGCTGTTTAGCTGTATTCAGCACTGACAGGTATGGGGGACTCTGAGTTCCTGGTCTCGACAGGGAACTTGTTTTAGCTCCTGGCCACTTTCGTGTGTTACTCTCCCACCACCCAACAGGAACTCGGACCTTAAAGCTAAACAAGCAAAAGGCTCATAAGGTTAAACTTCACTCATAATTTCATAGTAAACTACACCACCACCCCAAAATGATAAAGGATAAACAAATTATTTTGGAAGTTATTGAGGGGATCATGCACACTCTCTGAAAATACGGAGCAAACTGGGTCCCATATTGGCTTAAAATCAGGCCAGCAGATCGATTTCAAAGAATCAAAATGATGTAACATTATTCCACTAATAAATGTGGGCAAGTTTCACCACTGGCACCAGTGACATTAAACAAAAATATATTGGTTATCGATCAAATTTTCTGATGCACTAATATGGAGATGCAAGCAAAAGAAATGCATTCATTAATTAATTTAATGTAATTGAGATACAAATATATTTCCATCTGCACAAGTGTTACTGTACTACTTCTGTCTCTTTTCCCTGCATTTCTGTGTAACTAATAAGATGCCGGTGTTTATAGTAAATCAATCAGCAAGTATATCACTATAATTTCCACCCAGTGGTTGCCAGTCAAGTGAAAAGTACCTACTCTGGAGTAGGGACTACAAAAAGGTTCAGGAACTACCTCTGAGGAACTACAATTGAGCCGAGTTCCTGTGGTGGGAAAGCGACAGAAGACAGTTCTTCAAACACAGCAGAAAAGTTCTTAAAAATCCTGGTTCCTGAATAAAGTTCCTGCGATGGGAATGAGCCTGTGTCCTGCACCGGTTCTGTGGTATATGTGGAATCCACGGCTTATCTGGCACTGTTTCCTCAGAGTAAGCTGTGTGTGGTAATACCGATCCAGGTGTATTAGTGATGTGCCTGCAGTTTGTGTTTAAATGAAAATGCTATAGTAGCTCTGGGAAGGTGGGAGTTTACTTTTGTTGTAATAATGTCCACTTGGCTCTTGCAGTAATGTAGAACTGCATATAACAGGCAAGGTCAAAGGTCAATGCCAAATCACAATGCTCTTCTTCTGTGGCCCCATGGGATCATTCAGAATGCAAGCTGGCAGCTCCCGCCTCCCTTTGTCTCTTTATGGCAGCTCACTGTGGCCAGACATCCTCTGATTGGCTGTCTCTTTATGGCAGCTCTTTGTGGTCAGGTTTCCCTGATTGGTTGTCTCTTTGTGGTGGCTCTTTGTGGCCAGGTTTCCTCTGATTGGCTGTCTCTTAATGGCGGCGTTTCCTCTGATTGGCTGTCTGTTTATGATGGCCCTTTGTGGCCAGGATTCCTCTGATTGGCTGTCTCTTTATGGCAGCTCTTTGTGGCCAGGATTCCTCTGATTGGCTGTCACTTTATGGCGGCTCTTTCTGGCCAGGTTTCCTCTGATTGGCTGTCTCTTTATGGCGGCTCTTTCTGGCCAGGATTCCTCTGATTGGCTGTCTCTTTATGGAAGCTCTTTATGGCCAGACTCCCTCTGATTAGCTGTCTCTTTTCCAGAGATGCTCCTCAGCCCCTTGGGTTTTTTTCTGAAGGGAACACAGTTTCTTCCGTAATTCCACCTTCTTCTGGTTTGGGGTATATGAAGCCTTGTCTCCTGTTGTACCCAATAATTTAAGACACCCCCCCACCACCGCTTTGAGCCCCGGAAACCCACAATGCAGACAGCCAGAGCACAGCAGGAGACGCAGATGCTCTGGTTTTCTCAGGGTATGTGTAGGGGCTGGTTAAGTTCTGAGTGTTGGGGGTTCCCTTGGGGGGTGGATGTTTCCCCATATTGTTTGTATTTATTTGAGTTGTTTTGAAGAATAAATGAGGCTGTTTAGGGTAGTGTCCTGAAGACAGACTGGGGCAGTGTTAGGGTGTAGGTTCTGTGGTGGGGGTTGTGGCTTGACTCGTCGCACCCCCCACTGAAGCTGAATGTTTTTCAGGGGTCCAGGGGCAGATCTCTGTTTACGCTGGAATTGCGGCTCCCCAAGGGGCCCGGGGACGCAGAGTCACTGCGGAGATGCTACAATAGAGGGCAAATGCCAGACACGTCCACTGCTGCGCCCCCTGAAAGGCGGCCCGGCAAAGGGCCTTTCAGACACAGCCTCCAGGCGCATTTTCGCGAACCATTCAGGCTGAAAATGTCTGTTTTCAGTTTTCTGTCCCCTCACCCTGCTCTAAGGCCGCTACCCCCGCCTACACCCCCCAAGGAAGCACGGCCCAGCACAAAAGAGCCTCTTTCTGAACCAGTTCTTAAAATTATGTACCTCCAATTAGCATCGCATTAGCCAATCACCAATTAAACCTTTTGAAGGTTTTCAAGTCGATCGTTAGAAGTAATAACAGTTAAAGTAAAATCTCTAAGCCCTAAATGTTCTATTCAGTGCATATTTGGATAATTTGTCGTGGTTCAGTTGCAGTGACTCTGACTGAATGGGTTGGACCACTCTGGGCTGGGGGGGCGTGCCTGGTTCTCAGGGTCCCCGCAGGCGACCTCACGTCGTTTATCAGCCGTGCTCTGCCAAACGCCGGCTGTTCAGGGGAAAAAGCTCCACTACCTTTTCAAGTCTGGATTTACACCTTCTTTGACACTGAACTTCCTCCTCTCACAGCCCTTCTCAATGTGTATCATATCTTAAATTAATAAGATTGATTCAAACATAAAAGCTCCACTGAATAGATGCCCCCAAGCTCCTGTGTGCACCAGATGGCCATGTCTCAGTGCAGCACTGGGGGCTGGATGCTCTATGAGAAGTTTGTCTAGAATAGGGGTGGGCAATCTTATCCGCAAAGGGCCTGTGTGTATGCAGGTTATTGGGGTAACCTTTAGGTTAGCTGTTCAAACCCAGGTGTTAGGACTCTTCAGCCTATCAGTAATCTAATTAGGGAGATTTCATCAAGGATAAGATTGCCCATGCCCATCCCTGGTCTAGAATATGGCAATTTCTAGATGTGTTGACCTACCTAGTATAGATTCAGTGGCAGGGAGATAACCATGGTCTTATTATGAAGTGGTCAAATTAACCATTCCTTCTCTTAAAAAGCACAAATGAAAGTGTTTTATCAGTTTTAACTGTTTAGCTTGTACTACTCGTTGGCTCATGTGAGAAGAACCCAGGGACCCCGTATGCCATGGCAGAGGCTGTGTGGGGTGTTGCTCCTGCTCTGCAGGCTCGGGCTTTGGCGACCCCATTTCTGCCCCAGGGGAATCCTCCCTGCATGCTATTTATAAACAGGCAACAGCTGGGCGTACCACAGGCGTGCTGTAGAGAGGAAGCATCACATTAACCCCAGAGTTTGATTCTGACTTCTTCAGCCTGTTCATGCCCATGTCTCTGACTCCTTTATCCAGTGTCCTCCCATGTCTCTGACTCCTTTATCCAGTGTCCTCCCATGTCTCTGACTCCTTCAGCAAATGTCCTCCCATGTCTCTGACTTCTTCAGTAAGAGTCCGATCATGTCTCTGACTCCTTCAGAAAGAGTCCTCCCATGTCTCTGACTCCTTCAGCAAGTGTCCTTCCATGCCTCTGACTCCTTCCGCAAATGTCCTTGCATGTGTCTGACTCCTTTAGCAAGTGTCCTCCCACGTCTCTGACTCCTTCAGTAAGAGTCCGATCATGTCTCTGACACCTTCAGAAAGAGTCCTCCCATGTCTCTGACTCCTTTAGCAAGTGTTGTCACTGACTCCTTCATCAAGTCTCCTCCCATGTCTCTGACTCGTTCAGCAAGTGTCCTCCCATGTCTTTGGCTCCTTCTGCAAATGTCCTTGCATGTCTCTGACTCCTTTAGCCAGTTCCTCCCATGTCTGATCATCATATTGTCTCCAACTGACCCTGAAGCTCTCAGCATAGTCTGTTCTCCACACACAAGGCTGGACCTCTCTCAGGAAAGATGGCTCCTCATAGCTCCTTCTTTCACCTTTTACAGTCAGATGCAGCAGTCGCAGCTGTGCTACATTGGTGACTGTGAGAGACAGTTACCAGAGCATGAGACAGTGAAGTTGGGTCATGCACCATGACAATCATCTGAAACTCCAGATAAAATCAGCAATGCATTGGCACATGTAGAAGATGTCGCTCTAGGCTCAGTTCTGAATTGTTCCAGAATCGACTCATGGCTTGGCTCTAGAATAACTTTGGGCTCGGCTCTGGAATCGGGAGTGGGAGGTACTGTAAGTGGACTCTAATGCACTCTTCTCCCTCCGTTGCGCTCCTCTCCACAGGGTGCACTTGGCCAGGGTGTGCTGCCTAAAAGTGGACACTGAAATGGACAGTGAAATGGATGCATGCTCAGGCAGCCAGTAATCTGTGAGAGTGGCATGTTTGGTTAGCAGTAGCAATACAATCCCAAATTGAAGCCCCTTGCTCGATTTGTTAGGAAGCTGACTTGCACTGAATAAAAATCATCTTCTTTAGGCATCTGGTGTAAATGCAGAAAGCGAATACTCTCAGTCACTGAGCAGCCAGGTATGCGTGTGTATCTGTGTTTACCTTCTCTCTGATGTCTACAGTATCCAGTGTCAGGTTTTGGTGGTGGGGGTGCTGCCTGGGCATTTCTGCAGGTTCTCATGAGGCCATGAGGTGACCTCTCACCCACATCCCCCACACAGGCTGCTCAGTGGCCGGGATCATGTTTCCTGCCTGTACTGGTGTCCATTGCAACCACTGCAATGTCCCTCCCACCCTACAGGAAGTTCACACAGTGCAAACCACCTGGTTAGGGTTAGACATTGTGAAATTTGTGTGAGTTAGGGTTAGACGTGGTGTAATCTGGGTTGGTTAGAGTTACACATAGTGTAATCGAGGTGAGTTAGGGACAGACATGGTGTAATCTGTGTGGGTTCAGGTTAGGCATGGTGTAATCTGGATTGGTTAGGGTTACACATAGTGTAATCGAGGTGAGTTAGGGACAGACATGGTGTAATCTGTGTGGGTTCGGGTTAGGCATGGTGTAATCTGTGTGAGTTAGGGTTAGACGTGGTGTAATCTGGGTTGGTTAGAGTTACACATAGTGTAATCGAGGTGAGTTAGGGACAGACATGGTGTAATCTGTGTGGGTTCAGGTTAGGCATGGTGTAATCTGGATTGGTTAGGGTTACACATAGTGTAATCGAGGTGAGTTAGGGACAGACATGGTGTAATCTGTGTGGGTTCGGGTTAGGCATGGTGTAATCTGAGTTGGTTAGGGTTAGACATGGTGTAATCTGGGTGAGTTAGGGATAGACATGGTGTAATCTGTGTGGGTTAGGGTTAGGCATGGTGTAATCTGTGTGGGTTAGGGTTAGGCATGGTGTAATCTGTGTGGGTTAGGGTTAGGGATGGTGTAATCTGGGTTGGTTAGGGTTAGACATGGTGTAATCTGGGTGAATTAGGGATAGACATGGTGTAATCTGTGTGGGTTAGGGTTCGGTATAGTAAAATTTGTGGGTGCTGGGGTTAGATATGGTGAAATTGGCATGGGTTAGGGTTAGGGTTAGGGTTAGGTTGGTTAGGGTTAGCAGCACCAACGTTATCTGCAGAAATAGGAAGCAGGATGAGGTGTGAAAAAAGACCCACTGGAGAGCTGTACATGACCAGTGTTTAAATCCGTCATTTACGATGCAGCTCAGATATGCACAGGATCTCATTTCAAGGTCCATGATGCAGTGGCATCTGTAAACCTAACAGGAGACTGCTGATAGGTCCAGACTGTAAAATTTGATAGGCAATGTTGATTCTCATGTTTTAACCAGAGTCATTCCAGTGGAACCATCGTCATGATGCAGTATAAGGCAAAACACAGCACGATACACGATTGAGAGGTGCGTATACGCAGGGACAGGACTACCCGGAGTCCGCAGCTGGCTTCTTCCTCTGTGGGTCAGGCCCCTGATGCGGGGTGGGGGGTCAGGCGGCAGGAGGTAGAGCCTTGGTGGTCTTGGTACAGTTGCTTGGAACAGGAAGAGGACGAAGCAGTCAGAACACCGTGGATCTCCCATAGGCAGACAGCCGCTGGCTCGCCTGGCACTGGTCCCCACGGCCACAGCACGGCGGCGCCCCCCACTTGGTATGCAGTTGGGTGATGGTGTGACAGCCTCTCCATTCACTGCTAGGTGCAGCGTGAAGCTGTGGACCTCTGCCCATCTGCCTTAGAATGGGGTTGTCAGTTGGGTGACGGGAGGAGGGGATGCCGGCAGCGCGGGCTGGAGAAAGGAGCGCAGAGTGATGGAGGGAGGCGGACGTGGAAGAGGGAGCCTCCTCAGGTGAAATGAGGTGCAAATAATTCAGGCATTAATCAAGGCTGAGTGAAAGGAGGGCGGAGCTCACTGCTGCTTGCTGCCTGCCTTCCTGTGTGAGCAAAAGAGAAGGTGTGAAAGGAGTGAGAGCAGAGGAGAGAGGGAACAGGGGAACAGGCGAGGGAACGAGGGCATCGTCACACTCACCATGTTGAGGCCCGGCAGTGAGGAGGCCCACGCCGCTGAACAGGTCAGTCTGCAGTTCACCGCATTCCTCCGTGGAAGCACTCCAATCTCTCAGTTGCTTTCTCTCTGCCAGAAGTTGGGTGGTATGAAAAACAAGCAAGGAAGAAGTTGTTTTGGTTTTTTTTTTTTTTGGGTGGGCGGGTGGATGGCTGGGGGGTGGATTTTTTTGGGATGAGAGAGACCATCAAAGCCGTGTTTGTGTGGAGCTGCCTGGACGACGGTGCGAGGTCTCCAAAGAATTGAATTAATCAGGACGACCTATTGTGCGTGGGGCCGTATTTTTGGGCGATCATTCAGAGGGTCCGTGACGACTCAATAGCCCCTGTAGCAGGCAAGCGGGGGGGCGCAGCTCCTTAAAAACCAGCCCACGTGTGGCAGAACTGAAAAGTTTTTCTAACTAATTGCAGTGGGAAGTTTTGGTTATGGTCGAGGCAGGGGGTGTGTGATGGTTTCCAAGGAGGTGGGCAGGCTGGCGGAGGTTGGGAGACTGAAGGAGACACAGGGAGAGGGAGAGTTTTCCGGAAGAAAGGGGCACTGGCTTCTATATATTCCTTTTCTTGGCCTTGACACTTGTCAGTTAGACAATAGCAGGGAAGATTTGTTTAAAATAAAATATATAGATATCCATTATGGCACTTTGTGGGCCCGGGATTCACGTGGCGAGTAAGGCTCTGCACACTCCTTTCTCTTACTGGCTGTAAGGGCTGGTAGCCGAATCACAAGCGTGAAGGTGCACGGGTCCAAGGCTGCGACTGAGGAACATGGGATTTGTAGCGGTAGGTAAACCCTAAAATGAAGCAGTAAGCGGTGGTGGAGCCAGCGGAGAGTTCTGGACCACGGCTAGCTAATCTCCTGATATACTCATTTTAAAAATAGTGTGAGGTGTCCAGGGACACACCATGGGACCTCCTCCATGAGGGAGAGTGCCTGGCATTTCATCGGTTTGAAAATTTCATGGTTGTTAAGATTGATCTTTAAAGAATCTGGATTTGGGATTATGGGACTGTGTGATCGGATTAAAATGATGTAGCATTACTTTTCCCGGTTGTGATGTGGTGGTAATATGAAGGTGAGATGGCAGTGGTATAGCGATAAAGGTCTGTCTGTCAGTCTGTAGTGAGTAAGCACCTGAGATGGTGGTGTGTGCCTGTACATGCCCGGGCTCTCGGGGCGGGCTACGATTTCTCCGGTCTCTAATACTAATGCTAATGTGGGAGATTATGGGCACCTTCATGGTGAAGCAGGTGAGACATGCAGTGTGGATCGGTGCTGAACTCCCCTTCATGGTGAAGCAGGTGAGACATGCAGTGTGGATCGGTGGCTTCCCACCTCCCCGGCTTTATGCTGCTCCCCAGTGGGTGGGAGTGGGGGGGGGCATTCCGGTACACGCGACCACATGCTCCAGCAGGCACCGCACACGCTAACCAGGACATCAGAGAGTAATGATTAGTAATAATGAATCACCGAGCACAGTAACCCGCCGGGCTCTGCTAGAAGGCGCTAGATAGGCGGTGCTTCCTCATGGATGTATGACATTCTCATGGACTAAAGGCATGTTTAACTCATGGTTTTCAGAAATATTTTACTGAGGAAAAGTCTTATGATTACTCAGATTACTCATTATCGCTATAATGTATATTGAATTGTATGTAATTTCCAGTGTTGGTTTTGCAGTTAATATGAAAACAAATAGTCCCAGTCCAGAATTTCCATTTCACTGAATGAAGCATTCTGTCCAAAGTGGACCCCAAAATGCCTGCCCCCAGAATGACGAAGCGTAATGGAATGTGCGCCGGGTGCGGGCCCGTCGGGGCCCAGCTTGTGCAGGACGGGCCCTCGGGGGATTCTGCCGCGCGGCTGCACACCCAGCACTGCCCGTTAATCGGACGATCTGGGCCGGCGAGCACGCACTGCGCCTGCATATCGGACGGCGTACAGGAGCGTGACGCCCTCCGATGGTCTGGAGCTGTCATGCAGACAGCCACCCAGGTCTGCCATGAAAAACATTTATTTTCTTTAGTGCTACAATAGACCACATAATGTGCGCAGCATCATAAATGTGGCGGGAATGCAGACGCCCCCCCCCCCCTATCTTTAGGGGGGGCCACGCTGCTGTCCCTCCTTTGAGGCGGTGGCACTCAGGCTTTCCCCATTGTCATTTACGGGCGGCCCCAGAAATCTTGGCAAAGGCGGGAGGAAGCTGAAGGAGATGCGGGCTGTTAGATCTGTGCCTGGCCAGCCCCCCCTTTTTGGCAGCATGTGCCGGACAAGGTTCCCACAGGCCTGCGGTCATTTTCCTGAGGCCTGGCGGAGCGCCTCAACAGCCTCTGCTTGCACTCCTGTGGTTTGTTTTGCGCGGAGT
>JAODUD010000043.1:323445-334383 GCA_026784285.1 Stomatorhinus walkeri | reverse complement strand
TATTTCTTGCATTTTATTTATGTAGTGTGTATAAATTTTTATGTATGCCTGTACGGTGACCTTGAGTGTCAGAAAGGTGCCTTTTAAATAAAATGTATTAGATATTCTGCTGTAGCTAGATACACAGAGACCTGAGTCCACTTCTGATAGTTAATCAGAGTTGATAATGTGATTGGTCAGAAAAGCTGACCTGAATGACATCATGGGAAACAGAAGATGCACCTATTGGCCTCATCACTGAGCCTCATCCTGTTTTTATGACCAAGGCAGGGTACTTACTTAACATGGTCTACTATCTCGTCAATGTTACTGATCCTCAGCTTCTCCCTCATGGCCTCCCAGTTAGTGTGACACCTGTAAAAAATTCAAACAGATGTGTCTGGCAAAGCTACCCCATGGGAGGGCAAGTCAGACACGTCGCATGAAGGTGCCGAACGGGAGGGCAGTGAGACGCGTCGCATGAAGGTGCTCGACGGGAGGGCAGTGAGACGCGTCGCATGAAGGTGCCCGACGGGAGGGCAGTGAGACGCGTCGCATGAAGGTGCTCGACGGGAGGACAGTGAGACGCGTCGCATGAAGGTGCCCAACGGGAGAGCAGTCAGTATGACTGACCTCACATCCTGCTGATGCTGAACAGATTGAGGGCGGCTGGGAGCTTCATGCTGCACATCACAGGCCATTGCGTAGCGCACCACATCACCGCTGTAACGTGACACTGCTGCAGCTCCGTTCCTGAAAGGCAGGGCTCATTTCCTCAAGCTTCCTTGACCATAAATGGTCATGTGTCTCTGGTGTTCCACAAGAAACTTATTTATATACCAGTGAAAAGTTTCACATACACCGAGATTTTATACAATTTGCATGATACTTACTTAAAATATACTAAAAATACACTCAATATTCTGTGCTAACAGATACATTTAGAGTTTGTTCACCATTTGAGTACCTTTATTAACAAAATGTCATATCTTAGCTTCATAAAAGCAACCTCCTCTAGCAGTTATAACAGCAGAGAAAATTTGAGGCATTCTTTCTACAACAGACATTAATTACTCCTCCGTTTCGTAGGATGAAACAGTTAACTAGTGCATTTAAAGTTAAAGGAGAGTCTAGAATTTGACTAAGCTATCACCACACAAACAGTTAATAAGATGTCAGACATGCAATGTTACATACTCTTTCCAAGTTATACAGGAATGTTGTTTTATCTGACTTATATTTTCATTTATAATTGTTCACTCAACTTCCCAATGCTCAACAAGCATAAAACATTTGTACTGTATGAAATAAATGGATAAGTGACAAAAACCTGCAGTGTGTAAAACTTTTGACTGGTAGTGTATCCAGACAGACAGACAGACAGACACACACACACACACTACATACACTTCAATTCGTTACAATGATGCAAAGCAACAATACCGACTATCACATGAATGCTGATTATGTGGGCTGTACAAAATCATGCTTACAAAACACACAGCTATCAGCGCAGGAGGGTTATATGCTGCTGCTTCAGTTGGCACATTTCCACATATCAACTTTTATTGTACATCCGATCAGATTCTTACTAATTTTTTTGATCTCCAAATATGTTCGGCCAAGCGTAACTTAAAGGATGAGTTTTTGTGACCATCCAACTGTTACAATGTTGAAATGTAGCTCAAACAAGAGAGAGAGCAGACACTTTGAGCAGGGTTTCACAGAGGTTACAAGGCACTGTTTGCAGGTCACTGTTTCCCAGCCAAAGCCAGTGAACATGACGCCCTCCTCGGCTGGCCTGCGCTCAGACCCAATCGGGACACTGCATCACTGTAGCCGCTGACCTAACAGCAGGCCTCACCTGCCCTCCCCGTCTGCTTTTTGACGCACTGTGAGCAGCAGCAGGCGAATCTCCTCCCTCAGCAGCGCTTTGACCCGGGGAGGCTCTGCGAGAGGGGTATGTGGGGTGCCGCGTCCGCTGGTCCGCCTGCGGCAAGCCCCCCTCCAGATGTGCTGCCAGAGCTCCACCTGTGTCAGTGCACGAAACCGACCAGAAGACAGGGTGCTGTATTTGGATTTATATAAAAAGTGACACTGTGTTATAGATATTAATGAAAAACTATCTTTTTTTTTACATTTTTAAGCAAATACAAGCTGCTCATCAATTATTGGCAGTAGGGCTGGGTGATAAATTGGTTTAATTTGAGGTGTTTAAAATTGAAGTGAAAAATGCTTAAATAAACAAAAATAGGTTTAATGCTACCTTTGTCACAAGTTCTGCACTTGTAATTCTCTTAGTTACCACAACTGGAGGTTGGCATTGTTTCCCAGAGACCACTGTGTCAAACAAACACCAGTGAAGAGAAATGGCTCCCACTAATGAACACACATTTCGTACGGCTGAAGACAAAACAAGGGGATAGTACTTCAATTACATGCACGTGGTTTGGTTGTGTGAGGTCTGACGTTGGAACAGACCACTGTGCAGTGCCAGGTTTGGAAAAAAAACTGTTAGAACAAAAGGTAACGGCACTGCAAACCTGTTCCAGCATCTGAAACAAAGGCATCCAGCGGAATGGAAACAATGTGTTTCCCGCTGAAATTCTAATGCTAGATGTATTTCTAGAACTAGTGTTAAAATAGCAATAAAGTACTTAATAGAAACGTAGAAGATAAAAAGCAGCTCCAGAGCCAATATGCCATATAAATGGGTGCCATGCTTTTACAGTTATAAAATGCCACCTCATCTGTGATGTCCTTCCACTACTGCCCTGTCTTCTCATATGGCATGACACTGAAAAACGAGGCCGCACACGTTGGCTGTATTAATAATAATAAATAAATTATTATTAATTAATTTAACTTACCTTTATAGCACGATGTAAGAAAGTTGCAAACTTAATCTCGTTACACTGTGCTGTGTTATGATACATGTACAAAAGGGTTCATTCAAAAAATTCCATGTCCAAAATTTCACACCCCTTGAAATTGTCACAAATTTTTGAGAAGCTTCTATACCATTCCAAACGGTCCTGATAATTTCTATCATGTTCTAAAGCACTCTAATCAACTACAAATTGAGACCAGCTGATGCAGTAGTTCTTTAGTCAGTTACAATCCATCCATCCATCCATCCGCCGCTTATCTGCCTTATATTCCCCAGCTCCACCGGGGGAACACCAAGGCATTCCCAGGCCAGCCAAGCAACAAAATCTATCCAGCGTGCCCTGGGTTTGCTCTGGAGTTCCCAAACAGCCAATTTAAGTGATGCAGGAGGGTCTTTGAGCCGTAACCAACTCACCTGTATCAAGAAATGTTTGTTTCACTGCACATTCCAAATTGATAATGCTGTAACTGAAAGGTACTCGAAGGATACATGCACCGTTATAGCCAGTGTCCTTACTTTGAATGTAGACCTGAAATGCTCTTCAGTAAAATTTGTTTTTAAAATTGTGATCCATATCAAATCAGCAAACACATAATGATATAATATTGATTTGGGGGTATCACTGCCAAATCCAACTCCTACCAGCCAGAGTCCAGACCTGAATCCCATTGAGGATCTGTGGAGGGAACTAAAGACCTAACTGGGATTGGGACAGGACAAAAGGCAGTAGTAGTGGGCAGGAACAGGAATCATATTAATAGGCTAGTTTTCATATGGTGATCTAATGTAAATTAATGCAGTTCTCTTTATTTTGAATTCTTCAAAACTCTACTGTCTGCTACTCTGCTAGTGCCTGGGTGTAGGTTGGACGCAGGTATCCAGTATCACCTGACCAGAGCAATGATTTTGCGTGGCACAGTCATACATAATAAATCACCCAGAGCCAGACGAGACTGTGTTGCAATGAAAAGTTAACAACGATCCTAATATCACACTTTCAGAGCTTACAGGCAAATCAGATATTTTAAGAAAGTTTCTTAGAGTTGAGAGTTACGGTAATAAAACAGTGTATGCTGTATGTAACATGTGCAAAGTATTTATAAAACACCACAGGTATGCAATCTTAAAATCACCCCCCTGCCCTCCCCTGGGATTGAGATGGGACTGGGATTAATACTTCTGAAATTGGGAGGGGACCAGATTTTTATTTATTTATCTTTTAAGGATTAAAAGATTGGGACAGGAAAGAAATTTTATTGTGGGATGTCATGTCATCCTTTATACCAGACACAAGAATGGGATCCACTCACCCACCAGATGACAGCAAGGAAAAACTACATTATCGGTGACGGATTGTTAGATAAGCTAACAGCCTCATAAATACTCTAACAATTTCTGACAAAAACAACTTTCTAATAGAGTTCACATCTAAATGGCACAAGAAAATGCGATGGAAATGCCATTTGCAATCTGTGAGTTTTGAAGATCCAAAACATGAATTAAAAAAAAAAAAAAAAAAATTTCTAGAGATAGATTGAGTGATTTTCTCGGTGTCCACGCCAAGTACCTTGTGACTTTGTTGTTACTTATTAGACTATAATCTGATGTTAACTGCAACTAACCTGACACCTCAAAATTGCAAACAGGCCTGCATCAGACAACACCGGAAACAGGGCATAGCCAAGAAATGAAACTGCAGACGGGCCAGAATGAAAGTGTTTGGGCCACACGATCCGATATAGCTTGATGGCCTTTACAGTCCATTAAAGACCCCAAAGTGTTGGCCTGCTGGGTCATCATACTGGCATCCATCAACAGCCATAAAACCAAGCCAATTCACTCTGTTCAGATGCTACAACAAGACACTATATACCAAGGGTCTCCAACTCTGGTCCTGGAGAGCTACTATCCAGTAGGTTTTCTGTCTCACTTGGCTTCTGATGAGTCACACCTGTTCCCGGTATTTACCTGAGAAAAGGTGTGGCTCATCAGAAGCCAGGTATGATAGAAAACCTACTGGATGGTCGCTCTCCAGGACCGGAGTTGGAGACCCATGCTATATACAGAATCTGAACAAGCACCCAATAGCAGATGCAGGGACAATAGAAACACCTTACACACAGCAAGAGTGGCGAATTGTTGTGTACACGCGTGAACCAGAAGGGGTCCGAGAGTGGCGCCCCAAACGGAGCAGGAACTACCTGCCAGGAACTACAATCTATAATCGGATCGAGCTCTTGCGGTGGCAGCGCAGCAAATGAACCTGGTTCCTGAGGTGGGAAAGCGGCTACTAATAACAGTTGTTTTTTGTAATAAATCTATTTCATTGTGTGGGCCTAGACTCACCCATAGCTACACCCCTGGACGGGAACCACGGTTAATCTCACCAGACATTCAAAGCACACCAGTACTCTCATGATCTGCATTATACTTGATAGGAATTAAAATACTTTCCCTAAAATTCTGACTAATGACAGCGTAAATGTGACATGCATTACTGCTCTGCTCTGCGAAGTAAGCCATGGATCTAGGAGGCAGGAAAGACAGTGCGAACGTCCAGGAAGGCTCAGGTTCTGTGTGCTGAATGCAGCTTTTAGTAGTACAACTGTCTAATAACAGAAATTTCACTCACTAGTGGAAATCCGTAACACAGAACACTGTCATTTTCCTTTGAATATATTTTCAAACGCCAGGCGGAACCACATTGACAGAATAAGCTGAAGAACACATAACTACAATGTGATTTCACAGTCTGATACAGACCTAGGACCAGCGGTCTTCAGACACAGACAAGGCGGCGCGTGACTAAACGCTGGTCTGGTCTAGACCCAGGCTGTCTTGTCTTACCTCGGAGTGCATCTCTGAACAGAGATCCAGCAGCGTGTCCCCCAGTACACGGCGCATTTCGGGAAGTTCGGCCTCGGGAACATACTCCTGCACCAGGCTGCACACACACCTCGCAGATCCGAAACGACTGTGTCGACAGTCAATGTGCTCCTGCAGCCTGAGATCCATACAGAGAGCAGCTCCGTGACATGCGACTTCGGTGAAGCAGTTTCATAAACGTACTGGGTAAAGGCAATTGCTGCATAAGTAAAACCAGCTGCTGAAGAATGCAACTGGGCACATTTTCGTGTTAAACCGCAGTTGTATTACACGTAAATAATTGTGTTAAATGTTTGATGTCAAAACCGTGTACAGATGGCACCGACGCATGCCCCGGTCTCCAATGTAAACATCCCGTTTCCAAGGAAGAAATGTTGCGAGATCTGCAGAGTCGTAAAGCTGCGTGTTGAAGAACCTTGCGTCTCCTCCAGTGTTGTCCTGGCCCGTTGCATCATAACTAATTTGTTTCTCTTTAACATTGATATTTGCAAAGATATTTGGTTGCTACGAAAAGATATTTGTGTGAAATATCATGTTAATAATAAACCGTATATTCTATCCGTGTCTCACGGTTATGAAAGACAAGCCAGCGAGCTGGAGAAGCGGGGTGCAAGTAGATGTCAGCCTACGTCCCCCCCACCAATGAATCCGCCCCAATAATGTGCGACGGTGTGATGCCCCCTGATAGTGAATCTGCCCTAATAATGTATGACTGTGAGACGCCCCCCACCCCCCAATAGTGAATCTGCCCTAATAATGTGTGACTGGGTGAGGCCCCCCAATAGTGAATCTGCCCTAATAATGTGTGACTGTGAGACGCCCCCCCAATAGTGAATCTGCCCTAATAATGTGTGATTGTGTGAGCCCCCTCAATAGTGAATCTGCCTTAATAATGTGTGACTGTGTGAGGCCCCCCAATAGTGAATCCGCCTTAATAATGTGTGACTGTGTGAGGCCCCCCCACGCATGAATCCACCATAATAATGTGTGACAGTGTGCCGCCCCCCAATAGTGAATCCGCCTTAATAATGTGTGACTGTGTGAGGCCCCCCCACGCATGAATCCACCATAATAATGTGTGACAGTGTGCCGCCCCCCAATAGTGAATCCGCCTTAATAATGTGTGACTGTGTGAGGCTCCCCCACGCATGAATCCACCATAATAATGTGTGACAGTGTGCTGCCCCCCAATAGTGAATCTGCCCTAATATTGTGTGACACCCCCTCAATAGTGAATCTGCAATAGTAATGTGTGACGCCCCCCAATAGTGAATCTGCCCTAATAATGTGTGACTGTGCGACGTCCCCCAATAGTGAATCTGCAATAGTAATGTGTGACAGTGTGACGCCCCCCAATAGCGAATCTGCCCTAATAATGTGTGACTGTGTGAGGCCCCCCATGCATGAATCCACCATAATGATGTGTGACTGTAATATTGGTGCAGGCTGAGCAGAGGGCCATCGCGCACGGTGCAGCTCTGAGAGAGGAGGAGAACCCCACCGCGGAGCTCCGGGCTCAGTGCCCCAGCACACAGCCTGTTACTGAAATTTGTCCATCGCTACAGGCTTCATTTAAATGTCTTAGAACTTGAGAGCATAATTAGGACCTTGGTGGTTGATTGGATGCTGTGTTGGTTCATATTTATTCACTTTGTTTTGCGTATATTACTAACTTACTGGGATGTCCTCCATGAGCTGTCCTGTGCCCATCAGTCCTGGTCCTCAGTGTCCAGGCTGGTCCTACTCCCTCCACGCCACAGCAGCCATGAGGCTGGCAGCAGCGCTTATTGTGCGAGTGAGTTTCACTTTGAGCTTCACAGTTCGTTAACGTACGAAAATTCTTCCTTTAATTTTAACCTAGTTCCAGATAGCATGTTTCTTACTTACATGATTTGATTTATTATGATTGAGGAAATAATAATATTACAATAAATATAGTTACAGACAAAATGTAAAAATCATTTGTAAGGGCGCAAGTGCATTGGAATGAATTATCTAGTCGAAGTTATTCGAGACTGTTAATGTCTTAACAAACATATTTTATTGTCAGGTCAAAGTGGGCTTGATTTTACATTACATGGATTAAGATGTTTGGCACTAATGTGATTAAACAATTTGAAGCCCTATATTTTGCTGCACATAAAAATAGCATTGATTAAATACATAGAGAGGATTACTGCTCAGGTTTCAGTGTTTACAGAAAAGGTATTTTGCGCCCCCAAGTGGTTCCTTTCAATATCTGCTAACAGAAGATGGCAGCTCCAGTTACTTATTTTGGAGTTCCAAAGTATTTTGGGCAAGGACAATAAGAATCATTTTAATAACTTCTTTTGTTGTTACAATTACAATACGCTGAACCTCTCGACGTATCACATTTCTCAGGATTTATGTGCAGCATGGCAGCTTAGGCATCTGTGTACAGAAGGTAATAGTTTCAAATCCTAATCGTATTACTGCTATGCACTTGAGAAAGGCCCATCTGCTCCTGTAAGTTTGGGTGACCCAGCAATAGCACGAAAGCATTTGCTAAAAGAATGTAAATGAAGCGGTAGGTCCTATAGCAATCATCACACATTTCTGACATAGAAAGGGTCTGTGGGCAGCGTGTGGCTTGGTGTACTAAGCCTGTGTGCCTGTAATTACAAGGCTGCTGGTTCAAACCCAACCTTAGCATGTCTGCGAGTCTGTGAGCAAGGCCCTTACCCCGAGCTCCCTGGGTGCTGCTATGGGTGGTAGCCCTTTGCAGGCAGCGTACTCTTCAAAGAGCAAGTTGAGGGAGAGGTAAAAGACAGTTTCCCCATGGGGATCGATAAAGTATTGATTATTATTATTACAAGCAGTTGCCTACATTTAAATCTACATTAATAATTAGTCATTAAAACTAGGAAAGATGTCACTGCCCGATGAGCTGGGTGCCACGTGGAAATGTTTGCAGCATTATCCTAACACAACTTACAGTATTTAACGGGTGGGTATCAACAATCATGGTGGTTTTCTTCCACCACAGTAAAAATGGCTGAATGAGTGAGCCTGGCGTGATGTGATTGCCAGATGCCAAAGTGCTGCCGGTACAGCAAAGATGGCATCCTGGGCAGTTTTATCTGCCCCAATATCAAACTCTCCCCTTGGACCCAGTGATTCCCGTAAGCCTTCTCAGGGACAAAAGCTTACAGTCGAATAGTTAATTTAGACATGAAGCAGAACCACTTTCTGACATAACAACAATGACATAAAACCCAGAATATTCCCCATCAGATTTATTGATTGTATACAAAAAGTAGGACTGATATGACATTATGCATTCTATATAAGATATTAATTACATTTTCGGACATTCAATGTACAAAATCTAGATAGAGAAAAAAATTTAAAAATCCACTCCAGCATGGAAGGGGTGTGGTCAGCAGGTTATGTATGTTGAGGACATATAATTCTGGGAAATACAGCTTTGTCACATGGGAGGGACATGTGTCATGTCTGAACAGGAGGACGCATGTGATACACTTGCCTATCTGGGCGTTCCATTCCATGGCATTTGCTCTCCCCCTAAGGATAAGTGTGTGTCTAGATAATGTAGAATATCTTCAAGTTTAGAGGCTGTAGGACTGTGAAGCCCTGGACACTAGCAAGCTGTGACCAACTCCAATGATATGCAATTATGCTTTCAACTCAGCTCAAACCAATGTCACCTTAAGCCACTCAATGGGATCGGGGGAGATCTGCCAACAGGATCAGGGGAGATTCCATGGTCAGAGAGCTGAGGGACCTCAGGCAGCAGACTTTACTGTTGCACTGAGGATCTACTGAAAAGTTTCCTCATCAACGCAGAGATGTTCCTCGCACACTGACAGCAGATTTACAATGTGTTGTGGACTTAATGTTGGGAACGATGCCCCTTAAGTCCCAAGGGGTGTCTACAGCACGTCAGGTGTTTACATACCTGAAGACACGTTGTCGCATCATATCCACATCCGCATAAGTCTCATGCCAAGATCTCATCCTCATCTCCCTGAGCCATCAGTCAGCGCCGGGAGTCAGAGAGGACTGTCCTACTGGCACTGTTTATGGATGTGCTGCAGAAATGCTGTGTACAAACTCATGTCACACTAACTAATAACAATCTAACAACCAATTAAAAACCAGTTATAAAGAGCCATCTACTGAGTCTGGAACAGAAAACCTGGAAACAGAACTTTACCATGTATGAAACTGTATGGATATGTATTGCATATCATGATGTCTATTATTTTTATAATCAGAACAGTGAGCATATTTCAGCATATTTTATTGTAATCCCAGTAAGCAGATACTTTTTACATACTGCAAGGTATGAGTGAGTACTGGGGAATGAGTACTGCTGACTGGAAATGTTCTATATCAGAATTTCACTCTTCTCTAAATTGTTGAACTTATAAAAAAAGAAGCAAAATCTTGAAACAATTTAACCTGAAAGCCCCCACTTATAAGATAATTAGCACATTATAAAGAGAGGGATTACTACATTAATGCTGAATATGAATGTGTTTCTTACTCACTGAGTATATTAGCGTATGGTAATGATAAATGTTGTTCTTTACGTCAGTGTTGGTTAAATATGGAGGAGCATGGTTTGTCTTGCATAGACAAATATATCAGTGTAAATATGAATAAGCATGTGTTGAACTCACTGGGTTGAGTACACCACTGTGGCTTAAATATGAATAATAATTTGCATGTCTTCAACTCATGGGGATGAGTACATATATGTTGGTTAAATATGGGGTAGCGTGTGTTGAACTAGTGGGGATGAGTACACAAGTGTGGGTTAGATATGAATGAGCCTGTGTTGAACTTGTGGGGATGAGTGCACAAGTATGGGTTAGATATGAATGAGCCCGTATTGAACTCGTGGAGATGAGTACACAAGTGTGGGTTAGATATGAATTAGCCTGTGTTGAACTTGTGGGGATGAGTACACAAGTGTGGGTTAGATATGAATGAGCCTGTGTTGAACTTGTTGGGATGAGTACACAAGTGTGGGTTAGATATGAATGAGCCTGTGTTGAACTAGTAGGGATGAGTACGCAAGTGTGGGTTAGATATGAATGAGCCTGTGTTGAACTTGTTGGGATGAGTACACAAGTGTGGGTTAGATATGAATGAGCCTGTGTTGAACTTGTGGGGATGAGTACACAAGTGTGGGT
>JAODUD010000043.1:305165-321072 GCA_026784285.1 Stomatorhinus walkeri | reverse complement strand
CACCCATGAGACCAAAGGACCTACACAGAAAGGGCTGCCCCTCCATTGTGAGTATAGCCCATCACCCATGAGACCAAAGGACCTACACAGAAAGGGCTGCCCCTCCGTCATGAGTATAGCCCATCACCCATGAGACCAAAGGACCTACACAGAAAGGGCTGCCCCACCGTCATGACTATAGCCCATCACCCATGAGACCAAAGGACCTACACAGAAAGGGCTGCCCCTCCATTGTGAGTATAGCCCATCACCCATGAGACCAAGAGACCTACACAGAAAGGGCTGCCCATCTGTTGCAAATTCAGCCCATTGCCCATGATACTGAGGCAACAACAGCAGCTGTAGATAGTCCTCAGCTTTGGCAGCATACAGTACCAGTGTGAGGAGAATTCTCAGTCCACTACAGGCCTCTCTGCCTTCTTTTACCAGGCTGACAAAATCCATCACCCTGTGAGGTTTTGGTTCAAGTCCAAGACAGACACAGTTTGGGGAATGTTACCTATCAGGAGGTACACGTTCAGTTCACTTCCTATTGTCTATCAGGAGGTACACGTTCAGTTTTCAGAATGGCTTCCTATTGTCAGCTTGTATGTGAGGTTGGGGGTGAATGAAGTGACCTTCACTTTAAGTGTGATGTTTAGCCACAATGGCTATGTCAGCTGTGACACATTTCATCCTTTCTGAGAGACCCAGACTGAGATCCTGTGCTCACTTCCAAAGTCGACATGTGAAGGGAGTCAAGCAACAAGCTTTGCTCCTTGATTTTTCATGATCTCATCATTATCATTCTGCCTGTGAACAAATAATCAAGTGCGAAACTAACAACCCAGAAACCTACAGGCCACCAGGGAGCAGTGAAATTGTCCTGAACACCCATCTTTGGATGACATGATCACTTCCTGACTGGGTGCTGGTTCCATTCAGAACTGGACTGTCTGACAGGATTTTAGTCTCTCTGGTGGGGTCGGGTAGATCCACACAAGTCCAGTACCGTGGGAACGGAACATGGAATAGGTCTGAAGACAAGACCAAGTCAAGGTGGGGGGGGAGCAGGGACTATATGGAGAGGGGGCGTTTACCCCTTAAAGGGCCGAGGAGGGGGCTTGCCAATCTCCACAGAGATGTTGGTGTAGAGTGGATGCTTTTTGACCTGGACTACACGGTACGTCAGAGAACTGATACCATCCTTCTTCATGGTGTTCTTGGTGTTTTGGATTTTGTTGAACCTGACGGGACAGAAAAACATATGATCAGGTTATATTTTTCCAAATCACTCTGACATGTGGCTCGTAACATTTCATTAGTGTTTTATTGAATCTTTAGGGTTTCATTTTATCCTCTCTATGTTCAGTTTGAGCAACAGGTGGCACTCTTCACCTTACTGATATTTATTAATAAGACTGACGTTTCAATGCATCCTACACATCGACCATTTTTATGAAGCAATATTAGTGAGGGTCTCAGCACATGGCATAGGTGCTCCTGCCCCATGGTTGCTCAGGCCAAGACAACCTGTGATCCTCTAGCCCTGCTGGGCTTCTCTTCAAATTTGATGCCCTCAGTACACATTGGTCTGTCCCAGTAGCTTCCTGGCAGCAATGTGCACACAGGCCAATAAATCGCCCTTCAGTCATTTAGTGAGCTGAGGCAGGATCTGCAGAACGCACTGCAGACACTCAGTGCAGAGTCTTGAACACATTTCATCTACATTCAGTGCAGGTGCACCTCCGTTGGTATGAGACCATTCTCTCTAAAGAGAGACTCCACAGTCAAACTGAAACACGTCTGATGTATATTGCCGGCGTTCACTGATAAATCATCCAGCCAGTAACACAGGTAACGACGCTGCTCAAACATTATGATTTACAAACGAACTGACAATTTTGGCATAGAGTACCACATTTTTAGTGACAGATATTCACAAAGCCACAGTGCAGATTGATCTTGAAATGTCAGTGCCTGAGGCCTTCTTGTTTTACGTCATCCCACAATGTCTGTGGAACATAAAGGAACAGTGACGGATAAGCTGGTGGACTGAGAGTGCTGGGTGTGGGTGAACCACATCACAGGGATCCCCTGGGACCAGCTGGGTCTGGGACGAAGTGTTCAGCTCGCAGCTAAAGTACAAATTGTGGAACACGCACGGTCTGTCTGAACCATCTCCATGGCTCATCATCAAGGCTCAGATCAAATGCTTTGGTTTTGTATTATTCTAAGTGGCCCGGATTGAGTTTTTGTGCAGAGGGCCATATGTAAGTGAGATACCAACACATTTTGAGGAACCGCCGAGCTGTACTGTCCCACAGCCTGCCGGGCGGCACTGTCCAGTAGTCTCCAGGACTTCTAAATCATTTGTTGCCAACAGAACCACAACATCGGTCATTTGAATTATTGAGTGGTGAGTCACAAGCACAGCAAAGACAACCTGCCAGTATCGGGTAGCTGGCTCACAGGATATTGTGGGAAGCCTCCTGTTACCACTGCCTGCTGGTAAAGGAACAGGAAGGTCAGTATTAAGCGGTTGCCATGGCAGTTTTGTGCATCATTTATGAGGCAGCATGTGAACACATCAAAATGTGTCTCTCGCTGTTATGTGACTAGGCACATTTTGAACATTTAAAGAACACTTGCTAAACATTTTAAGGTGTTCCATGAGCGTTCATATCATCGGTCAGTTTATTGTAGTCTATTAATCATTAATCATATTTCCTGAAATGTGGAAACAGTGGTAGAGATACAATCTGCCCCCTGTCTAACCCTAACCCTGACATGACTTTGAACATGCAACTACCTAAACGATCCACACAACGGTTTCTAATTGTGAGGTAAGAGCTGCATAAACTGACCTTTGGCTACAGCTCCAGAATGAAGTGGTATCAAGGAGCCATAACTCCTATGAATTGTCCTTCTCTTCAAGCAGCTCACAAATCAGAATGGTGATCAGAAAAGCCCCAAATATACTTTCATTTTTGAAAAAAGCATCCCGGATATGTGTTTCTCCTCCTCTCTAATATGGCCGTGAATTATTTACTGATGCAAAGTTAACGGTGCGTCTGTCACCTTGGCAAGATGAGCAGATATGTGTAAATAGGAGCCTTCTGGAGACAGACGCCAATCGACACAGTAGGAAGGAATGTGGTGGGCCCACCAGCCGGGCCACCAGCCAATAGCTTCACCTCCTTTTCATAAACAGCCTCTTTGAAAATGGAGTCTGTTTACTGACCTTACATTACATTTAGTCAGAAAACAAGCAAGTGCAAAACCAGGGGTCAAAGATCGGAGAGTGTCAGTCAACATGTGGCACCTCTAGGGCGGTGGGGGTTAAGGGCCTTGCTCCCAGATCCATATCAGTTATAACTATATCAGACCCACAGTTATAACTTAATTGTATACTAATTTAAATTAGACATTGTGTTTCCTTCCAGAAAGGACTTATTGGCTGTTGACAATAAAAACTTAATTATAAAATTAAATCAAAGGTTTCAACAGCCATTCAATCAGTTCCAAACTGTCTCAGAGTGATATGAAAGACATTGATGAGGATGAAACATAATAGCAAAGGCACTCTACATCTACTCCTAATAACAATAATCTAGGTACATTTTATGCTGCTGTTCACTTCTGCTCCAGGTGGTGTCACTGTTAACATAATGTACAGTGGTGCTGATAGTAAGTGGTTGTGGAATCGCTTTCCAGGGTTAGGGTTAGGGCTCACCTCTGTGGGTTGGGCTCATTGTGCTTGTCTCTCTCGTGCTTGATCATCCTGTAGCGTCCAATTCGCACATCTGGCCGGGAAACCTTCATGCCATTCAGGGTGATCCTGCATGAGGACAGAGCTCACATGTCTCGTCACCTGGCAACGAAGCTGTGGTCACATGGGCCTTGGGCCCGTGCACAGAGGCTGCTGGGTCTAAAGGGGGTGCTGTGCTCACAGGGGAATATAATAATAATAGATAATGAGCTGTTTACCCCAGACTCTGCTGAATATAATACCAACAGTGCAAAAATAACTGGCAAGTACATCACAAGGACACTTTTCATCTAACTTTGATGTTTTCATTTGAGCCATTTTCTGTGCATTTCACCATTTCACTAAGGGCCAAAAACATCAGATGCAACTCGCTGCATGATCAAGGCTATAAAACTCAGCGGCGAGCCACAGCTTTCCAGAAAGAGACAGAGATCTGTAACACGGCGGGCCACAGCCTTCCAGAAAGAGGCAGAGATCTGTAACACGGCTGTCCACAGCCTTCCAGAAAGAGGCAGAGATCTGTAACACGGCTGTCCACAGCTTTCCAGAAAGAGGCAGAGATCTGTAACACGGCTGTCCACAGCTTTCCAGAAAGAGGCAGAGATCTGTAACACGGATGTCCACAGCTTTCCAGAAAGAGGCAGAGATCTGTAACACAGTGAGCTGCACGCCACCCCACTTGGGTTGAATTTCACATCTGCTGACTCACAAGCTAACATACCTCTTACTATTTAGAAAAATAGCAAAAGCGAAGTGATTTCTAAAAATTCTGACAGTGAAATGTAATACATGTCCTTGTTAATAGTACCTTAGATTATTACAATATATAGCTTTCAGGTGGTTCAAATGACTGTATCTCTGCTGTAGAATACAAGACTGATACGAAATGTTACTTGGACTAGAAAATATTATTTTATACCACCAGCTCATTTCTCTGTGTTGTCTCCCGGTCAATTTAACAGTTTTTAACAGTTTTAACAGTTTTCACCCTCAGTCCGAACATTTCTTCAGCATGCATGTGCCCTTTAAATGGGTCAGCTTGCTATCCCTGCCTTTCCTTAGCATTGCAGCCCCCAGATATACCAGCAGTTCCTTTAGGGGATATCTGCAAACCAAGCCCGCTGGGTTGGGCTTCTGGGACGCCAGAGAAAAGCACTCCCCACAAAAACTACTGTCCTCCATGCTGCATGCAAACTGGCAAAGGCTGGGACAGCGAGGAGGCCCAGCCATGTGTGATTCTGCTCTGGGGGGAGGGGGCAGGGATTTGCCTGACCTTTTTGGCTAACCTGCCCATTTGGCTCTACTTAAAACTGAACAGGACAAAAAAAAGCCACCATACACTGCGGCCTGAGTGAATCTCAGACATAGTATTCCAGCAACAGTGCGAATGCTGGTGTTTCCTTGCTCCCAGACAGACCCACAGTTACTTCCATGCACAGTTACCCCATTTACTTGACAGATCCGTCGTCAGATATCCTCACTTTCTGCCCTGGGAAAAAATATTCTCTTCCAGTTAGATATTCCAAAGGTAACATTCCCCAGAGAAACACGGGCACTTAGGCTTATGTGAGGAGCTGGTGTGGTTCCAAGGCCTGTAAGATGATGTTCTGCTCACTGCTCTGGGAATAACATTTGGCTGAGAAACACACACAGGATTTTCCTTTAATTCATCAAAATACCATGGATTCAATATCGGACCCATTATCTGTAAGCCAGAAAGCCACCAGTTTCAGAACTAAAATATTTCCACACAGACAACATAAATCTTCAAAAAAAAGTGCAGAGTGTCACAGAGGGGGGCCGTGCAGAGTTTCTGCAAACTGACATCGACGATGCGGCACAGCAATAACACCCTGCTGTTATCATCAGATAAGCAGAAAGACACTGCAGCTCCAGTCGTGTTCTTTCAGCATGCCGGCCTTCAGGGTGGGTGCTGATTGGACCGTTTGCCACTCACTGTGTGGTACAATGTAGACAGCAGGTGTGGACAGAGATGGCCATACCAGCCAGACAGCCATACTTCTTTAGTTTACTGCATCCTATAGCGATAGAAAGAAGCTGCATGGTTCAATGGATCTTCATCCTGTTCCACTCTTAATTTGGAAATTCTCCACCCATATCCTGGGAATCCAATCTTAACTTGGTAGGCCTCCACCAAGATAGTGGGGATTCACTTACCAGGTATCCCCCTTGGTCCTGGAAATCCTATAGTATTTTTTCCACTCCAGTCCTGGGGTTACACTACTAGTAAATACTCATCGCCCATAACTGATTATACAATAAAGGGCTGCATTAAGCATTAAGCCTAAAGTGTACTCTTACAAGCTCTATTGCACTTTGTCTGATTTGCACTCTCTGCCACGTGTCCTTGTATATTGTATTTACATTTCTCTTGTATTTTTAAATTTTTATTTTTTGTATTAATGTTTTTCTGCTTGGGGTTTGTGAGAAACTCTATTTCAATTCTCTGTGTGTTCTGCACATACGGCAGAATTGACAATAAAGCCGACTTTGACTTTGACTATTCCAAGAAATACAAGGAATGAGGCAGAAGACACCTGAGGGGGGATGGCGGTCAGTCACAGATCACACACTCACACGTAATCTAAGATCCTGTGTGCATTTAGAGATGCCAGTTCACCTAACCAAACTCCACACACAAAACCCGTGCAAACACCCAGGAGCAAAACATTGCATATTACTTATAGCTTTCTAAAGCACATCAGCTTGCTGACAGAAGCATGGCGCTTATACACCTCTCGGAGCCGTGGTCATACCTGTTGTAGATGTCATCGTCTTCGCCTCCCCAGCCCCAGTATTCATTTGGAAAACCATTGATCTTCAGGAACTGTTTCTTACTCAGTCCAGAGACCCCACCAAAGTAACCGGCATAGGGCAGCCTGAAATGGGACAAAACCAAATATGGATGGACTGCCAAAAAAAATCTACCATACCAACCTCTCCTACATGGCCATGTTGCACTATGACATAAAGATCAAAAAACTCAAAAAAATGGAGCATATTTAAAGCATGGCTCTCTGTTCATAATTACATGTCAGTGCACAATGCAAAACTGTTCAGGGTTCTCACACTTGGAGAGTGACCTTGCTTTTAGGCCATGAGCCAAAGTTACAGTGTAGCCAGAGCAGCTAGAGCCTGAAGCAGCCCAGCTTGGAGGACGTCCTTTGCCTCAGACCTGTACTATATACAATTCCTGGTATGGCTCAGTGCTGTTATTGAAGGGCCAGAACGGGTTAAAGTTTCTCCACATCAAACCTGGTTTGGTACATGCTAGATATATATGGTCTATACTGTAAATACAGTACATATAATAGCAAATACACCCCCTTGCTTTTCTCTATGTCGATGCGTTGCTGCTGACTCCCTCTCTGCCTTCACTCTTTATGCTCAGCTCCCTTGTTCACATCCTCTTTTGCTTGCTTCCCTACAGGGCTCAGTCAGCAGAGCGAGCCTTCATGGGTTAAAACCAGGAACTGACTATAAGCCATGGCTCTGTTAAACGCAACAACCACAAACACGCACGGCCATCTGGGGGCATGGGGTTTCCACAGGGGCAGTGGGTTAGGTGGGTCCCTATCTGCCGCACCTCAGACACGGCCATCTGAGGACGCCGGGTTCCGACAGGGGCAGCAGGCCAGACATGTTCCTATCCGCTACACCTTAAACAGACACGGCCATCTGCGGACACAAGGTTCCTACAGGGCCAGTATGCCCGGCGGGTTCCTATCTGCCACACCTTAAACAGACACAATCATCCTGGGATACAGGATTCCAGCTGGGGCAGCAGGCTGGACTGGACCCTATAATTTCGACCAACACAGAGCTGGTCCTGATGTTGGGCTGGTTCTTGCTTGGTGCCTTTTGAGAACCTACCTGCATTTCCACCAGTAAAAAGAATGCAATGTTATGAATTAAATGTTACATAGGCGGAAATGAGAGTAAAGAAAAGATTAATATGCATTTCGTTTTTTACACTTATTTTGATCTGATTGTCAGTTTTTCTAAGCTGCCAACGTTTTGGTGATGCTGTGCTGTTTCTGGCCCAGGGCCAGTTTTTTGTGGTGAAAATGCACAAAACTAGTTCCGGATTGTAAAAAAGTCCAGCACTGGCTTCCGGCAACAGTAAACAGTGAGGGATTTCCCTAGTAATTTTGTAGTTATTTATTTATGTTCATTTAGTTCACTCATTTATAGCTTTCATATTTCTTATTTTTATATTTCTTTCTGTCCTCGCTACTCGCTCATCATGCTCTTATCTCATGCTCATCATGTTGTTACCTTATACAACTTACTCTCACCAAGGCCATCCTGGCTCCAGGAGTCTGTATGAAGACCATAGATAAAGGGCCTGCTTCTTTCAATGGGGGCACAGACTGACACAGACAGACACTGAACTGGCCATGTGAAACATCTTTCTGTAACACCTTCATTTTACCTTAATAAACTGCTTAGTTTAGTATAAGGAACCTGCCTCATCATTGAACTCTAAAAGAACCTGAGGTTTCACTGAAGAAATCTAACAACAGATATGGCCGTCTGGGGATGCAAGGGTCCCACAAGGGCAGTGGGCTGGATTGGTTCCTATCTGGCACATTGTATACATACACTAACATCTGGGAATACGGGGTTCACACAGGAACAGTGGGCCAGGCAGGTTCCTATCTGGCACACTGTAAACAGACATCGCTGTCTGAGGACACGAGGTTCCCTCACGGGCAGCGAGATGGGCAGCTTCTTCTCTGCCTCACTGTCTTTGCTCCAGCGTCTAGCTGTGCCAATCTTCCATGCAAGCAGCATCAGAAGGCTGCTTTCAGAGGCTGAACGGAGCTAATAGACATAGAGGTAGGAACCTGTAGAAGGCAGAGTCTTACTGAACCTACATCCATCAGTAATCATTCAACAACATAACCAGATGAACCACATTCTAACAGAGCATAAAACCAGACTAAAATAAACATTTTCAAGTCACACAGCTGTCTAAGAAGGAGCTGTACTCTCAGCCAGTGCCCAGGCCTCTAGCACAATGTCATTAGAGAATGGCAGTTTACGCACCGGAAGCCGAACTTGTCCATGGCAATGGCAAAGTGTCGCGGCTGGTCGTAGCAGTGGTACAGGTTACGGTCATCCATGGGAATAAGGTCCACATCACTGAAGATGAAGCAGTCGTACTCCGCCTCCTTTAGTGCCTCCACATAGCCGATGTTCAGCAGCTTAGCCCGATTGAATGTGTCTTCACCCAGCTGGGACAGACCACAAATTGGCATTATTCACAATGACCAGCTAGAACAAGACAGACTGCCCATGGATACATTGACACCTGGAACTGCCATGACACACGGAGCAGATGGAACTGCAAAATGTGCAATATGCTGAATGGGAACTCTGGACATTATGAGGACTATTAAGGTTGGTCAGCACTGCTGTTCCAGTGCCAGCCTGCCAGTGCTCCTCAAAACACCTCCTCACTTTTAGCTAACCGTCACTGGGATGCGAGTGAGACCTCGTCGGTGCAGGCCACCGGCATGCAAGCTTTCCTGTCCTGGCGGAATAGTCTGGTCGTATACATTACTGCCCTGTCACCGAGATACTGCAGATAGAAATATGGGGGCCTTAGGGGGCCTCCAACGTTCAGGAGTCAATGATCCCAACTGCAGTGACTATTCCAACAAGTGTGTATGTGCGTGAGTGAGTGCATGTGTGAGTGTGTGTGTGAGTGTGCGAATGTGTGAGTGTGTGTCTGTGTGTGAGTGTGCGAATGTTTGCGAGTGTGAGAGTGTGTGTGTGTGTGCGTGTGTGTGAATTTGTGAGTGAGTGCATGTGTGTGTGAGAGTGTGAATGTGTAAGTGTGTGTGTGCATGTATGTGTGCACACTTGAAAATTGGCTGACAGAAATCGATGCACTTTGAGTGCATAAAAGCAAATTCATTTTTTGTATGTATGTCGCCGGGATAAAAGCGCCTGCTAAGTAAATGTAATATATGATGTCAAACCACATCCCACTGACCACGGACAAACTCCCAAACACTCATGCACACTCACACTTGCAAACCCTCACCTTCACTCGCACCCAAGCACTCACACTTGTACACACTAACCCTCTCTCACATTCCCCCCCCCCCCCCCCCATACAAACGTTGGCGTATCTATCTAAATGCTATCTAAAACCCTAATCCCATTTGTGACACCCTTAACCCCTACCCAGCCCTAACCTTAACCATGGGTAACTAAACAACTTTTTTACTTTTTTGGTTACATTCACAGACCTTTATAAATTTGCACATCCTACTGCTTTATAAATCCAAATGGGGACCTGAAGGTTTTAACACGCTTTGGGGACATTTTGGTGCCCAAACGTGAACTATGCAGCCATCATATGAATGAAAATTCATCATTTTCATTCCGTTTTTATTCACATTTTACACAGCTTTCCAGCTTCTTCGAAACGGGGCTTTATATACATGCCTGCACACACACGCGCACGGTCAGTGTACACTTCCTACTGCTTCACTGCCTACTTCCTCTTTATCCCACAATAAAAAATGGTACAGAGCAGCCAACAACCTTGAGAAAAAGTGCAAATCCTCTGAAATTATCTGTATATTCAAAAATATGAAAACTGCGCATTGTTTGCCAAATGTATTATTTAGATGAAGATCAGGTCACAACGTAGGAGCGACTCATACACGCAGTGTTTGTTACACAGACTGCCGAACTGACTCACTGGACGATATGGCAAAGCACCAAGGAAAGCATATGCTAACATTTCACACAAAGCCAGAAGCTCACAGCAATGCCCGGGTTGGCGAAATCCGTCTGTCTGCGTCCAGCCCGGCGATGCCTGGCCAGCTGCAGGTTCCAGCCGCCGCTTTCACAGCATGAGCAGTTGTGGAGCTCCGTGTGGATGCGAAAACTGCAGCATATTTAGGGAAATGGCCCGACTGGCAGCCAGTGATAATACTGACCTACTAGGTGGGCACTGGGGCTGCTTCTCTACCACTGCACCACTGCATTACAAGTCGGCTCAGCAGAGACGGCTTTGCAGTTTGACCTTTAGCCGGAGCCTGAACACTATTTAGACCAGTGGGTCTCAACCTTTTTTAATCCAAATACTCCCAGGAATACATGTTTGGGTTCTGCCACACAGATCACAATATTTCTCTTGCATGCGTTGTGCAGTTATGACAGATATTGCCAATGTTTATTAATATGAACACATTTTAATTTGATTACACTGCCAAACAATGTCATTTCTTTTAAACATGACTGAATGTTTCATTCCACTATGTCCACCAACACTCTTTTTCCCCCTAAGTTTATGACAGTGCTCTAAAAACAGAAGGTGAATGTCTCTAAATGGCTCTAAAGTAGAAGCCTAACAACTATGCACAGTGTGCTTAATCACTGAAAAAACCCTCATCCTAAGGTATTAGCCTTCAACAAAATAAAACACTTATTGCAAGTTACAATATTTTTAATAATGTTTTGAACCAAGTCACAATAATTTTACACCTTTGTCCATCAGCTTCTCTGTGAGATGCTGCAGAATGAATTGGTTTGATTTTAGCTGTGGATTCCGTCTGGGATTCAGAAATGTGGAGCCCTGTTCACGACCAGAACTGAATACTACTGGTTTTAATACATTTTTAATAAAGCCTTAATTTTAACGCACAATGAATGTATGTCAACATGAGCAATATTATCTTCATTTTCTCTACAGTTTTCAAATAGATTCTGAGGCACCCACTGGTTCTCACTGAGGGCCTCTAGTGGCTGCAGCCCCCTGGCTGAGAACCACTGATCTAGATCCTGGGCTTTAACCCTGAATTTATAACACATGGGGTTTAACTATAACTGTAGGAAAAGGCATAATATTTTACACAAAACAGTCAGTCATGGATACGGGGGGGGGGGGGGGGGGACTTTTAAACTCATGATACAAAGCTAGGAATGGAATTAAGCAGAAAAAACTACAATTAAACACAAGTGAAGCACTTTTTTACACTTATATTTGCTGTCTTCAAGACAAAGTGGACATACTGTTGGAAAAGCTGACCAAAAGCTGTGGTCGGTGAATTAATAAACCAAAAGATTTATATAAGTTCTTCCCAGAGAAGTCTCAAAGATGCATGTCTGTGACTGCATGTTTATCTGTGTAAGAAAAATGTTAGAATTCGGTTCGCATTTGGACACATCATGTGGCTGTTTGGGCATGGTTGTGCAAGTTTTTTGGGTGTTTTAACCATTTCATTTCAGGAAGGTCCGACCCCTTGTGTTATTTTCGAATAGGGGCCGCTGGGGATGTGGTAGATCGATGCTTATTTTTCAAAGCTTCACAGCTGTTCAATTATGTTGTATTTGTTTCTGTTCAGGCAGCTGAGTCAAAATGAAACTCCAAAATAATGACAAGCCTGATTGACGAGAGAGGCCCCACTCACGGAGAAGTACCAATTAAATAATTAGAACCCACTTTCTGGATGGTTCTCATCTCACTGGTACTAATAAGTTTACATTTCTGAATCCCATAGAGTTACACAGAAAGATATGCAGTTTGTGAGGCTTTTCAGCTTTTACTGAGTTTTTTTGCTCCTTTTCATAGATAGATCATGTGATTCTCCCATATTTCAAAAACAAATCAATCACACTTCCAGCTACATTGGCAGAGCAAGAAGTTTGTGTGTCCATGTGGTTGTAGACAGAGAGTGCAAAGCAGCGGCAATTTATAGACAGAGAGAGGAAATCAGCAGTGGTCTGTGGACAGGGAGCAAAGCAGCGGTGGTCTGTGGACAGGGAGCAAAGCAGCGGTGGTCTGTGAACAGGGGGCATAGCAGCGGTGGTCTGTGAACAGGGAGCATAGCAGCGGTGGTCTGTGGACAGGGAGCAAAGCAGCGGTGGTCTGTGGACAGAGAGTGCAAAGCAGCGGTGGTCTGTGGACAGGGAGCAAAGCAGCGGTGGTCTGTGTACAGAGAGTGCAAAGCAGCGGTGGTCTGTGTACAGAGAGGGCAAAGCAGCGGTGGTCTGTGTACAGAGAGGGCAAAGCAGTGACGGTTTCTGGGCAGAGAGGGAAAAGCTGTGGTGGTTTGTGGACAAGAGGGAAAAGGTAAAATAAGCCATATAAGAACTACAGGTAACCCAGGTTCTGAGATATTTTTGTCCATCACTGGTGGTAATCAAACCCCTATGTAATAAGGATATTTGAGAGATACTTAGAAGAAAATCTTTAAAAAAAACCCTGGCTAAATTGCTACACCTTTTCCACACTAGTGGATCACCAGACAATATTTATCTAGAGAACCAGAAGAATAGGCAAATGACAATACTGTAGTAACAAGTAGATCAATATACCCTGAATTACAGAGCTTGAAGCAAGAGGTTCCATTCTTTTAAATTAATCAATTTGTGACTGTGTGTTTTTTAGATACACATGATAGTCTGCTTGGTGGTTAAACTACAGTGCCACATAATCAGAGTGGGACAGAGAGAAAGTGAAGAAGGCAGCTGACCATCTTGCAGATGCCTCACCGCCTACAGAAAGGAGTAGACGGAACACTACCAATGACATTATCTGGGAGGACCTGAACCTTGCTAATGACACCATCTAGGAGAACTTTACCAATGATATAATCTAGAAGAAAGCCACAATGAGCATGTATAGGAAATGGTTCAGGAGCAGCAGAATATGGGAAGCTGGCACTCATTTCTAGTGCAATCCTATTATATCAGCATCCTGGTGCAGGCCGAACCTCTGTGCCACGGCAGTGGAGTTGTTGCACGCTGGCCACATGGGGGAACAGTGTGTTCCAGAAGCTTGTCACCAGGACAACAAACCTCTTGGTGAATGTTAGGGTCTGTGCTCCTCTCAGTTAGGTAGAGGTACAAAATTCATCTGGAAATGTAATGTAAGAAGTAGTTCCTCAAGTTCTGAAAAGGACGCATTTTTATTTTCTGTTAACATATATGAAGCTGTTTTTATGTGAAGAGACTCTTTCTGATAAATCTATGATGAATTTTATTCTTTACATGCTGCAGGTATTTAATCTTTCCAGCAGGAAAACAGTGCGTCAGTAAATGATTTCCCATCTGGCTCATCATCTCCTTACTCTAAGAACCTATTGATTCCATGGATTTCACCCACAAGGGATCTGAATATCAAATATCTTTTGAAGGCGTGTGAGAAGTGAACAATCAATAAAGTTCTAAAGTTAGAAAAGCCCTGGATCAGGTGTAACTGCATAAACTGGAAGTTTGTTTAACAGTGACTGGGGGCCTAGAAAATTTCGGACATAAATATATATACATAAACAGGAAATCTCTGTACATCAGAATCATATGGGATGTCCCCCACATGTGGAAACAGACAGATCTGTTTGCTTCCATACTCTGGGCTAAGCCCAAATTAGACATTAGTGACACAATGAAATGCAATCAGCACAGCTTAGAGATAAAGTAAGTTAATTAAAGTAACTTTTTAAATTAAAATAGAGTAAAAAAGTAAGTGCCTCCCACCCCCCATGAGAGTGGCTTGCATGGTATTTATGAGCTTAAGAAATATCCATCTGATCATTCACTACACAGCAAGGGCTCCAGGAGAAGGAAAAAAGACTGAGAGATAACGATCTGCAGCGTGAACTTGAAATAGATAACGATGGCCCCTGACAGAGAACCTGGTGATGCAGATCTGGAGCCTGTGATGGACATACAAAGCTTGGTGATATAGATCTGTAGCCCCTAATGGAGATTCGAAACCTGGTGATATAGATCTATTCTGCTTGATGGAGATACGAAGCCTGGTGATGTAGATCTATTCTGCTTGATGGATATACGAAGCCTGTTCATGTAGATCTATTCTGCTTGAAGGAGATATGAAGCCTGGTGATGTAGATCTATTCTGCTTGATGGATATACGAAGCCTGTTCATGTAGATCTATTGTCCCTGATGGAGATATGAAGCCTGATGATGCAGATCTATTGTGGCTGATCGAGATACAAAGCCTGCAGATATAGATCTAAAGCTCCTCTTGGATATACGAAGCCTGTTCATGTAGATCTATTCTGCTTGATGGAGATATGAAGCCTGGTGATGTAGATCTATTCTGCTTGATGGAGATATGAAGCCTGGTGATGTAGATCTATTCTGCTTGATGGATATACGAAGCCTGTTGATGTAGATCTATTCTGCTTGATGGATATACGAAGCCTGTTGATGTAGATCTATTGTCCCTGATGGAGATACGAAGCCTGTTGATGCAGATCTATTGTGGCTGATCGAGATACAAAGCCTGCAGATATAGATCTAAAGCTCCTCTTGGAGATACGAAACCTGGAGATCAAGGTATGCAGCCATTGAGTTGAGGGCAAACACGGCCATATGGGCTGACAAGTCAGGGTGTTCAGCAGCTTAACTTGTAGCACTAAAGCTTCCCACAAAGTCAGAATGGGAGAAAAAGCATCACGGTCAGTCTGTGGACAGGTAGCTTAGTCAGTGAACCACTAGCCACCATCACTGTAGGTTATGATACCAGTTTTCAGTGAAAACCAAGAGTAGCTCTCAGTCTCAGAAAAGTCAGGTTCTGAATGACAGCACGCTATAATATTACAAAGCCTTCACTCACCTGGTTGATGATGTAAATGCCGTAGTCAATCTTCTGTCGACGCAGGATGGGGTGCAGATAGTGCAGCCAGTACCTGAGGTGGTGATCCCGATTTCGGAAAGGGATGATGATGGCCACTTTCTGCTTGGGCCGACAGTCCGGGGGGGTGTACCTGCCCCCCTGGGTTACATTAGGGTTCTCCTTCTGGACCCGCTCCATTGTCATCAGAGAGCTGAACTCGATGAGCAGACGACCCACTGAGGAGAAAGGGAAGGTGGGATAAACACTGTGTTTCCCTTCTGAGGAAAAAAGGACAGGCGGCGCAAACACGGCGTTACCCCACTGAGGAAAAAGTATAGGCGGCGCAAACACGGTGTTACCCCACAGAGAAAAAAGTACAGGCGGCGCAAACACGGTGTTACCCCACTGAGGAAAAAGTACAGGCGGCGCAAACATGGTGTTACCCCACTGAGAAAAAAGTACAGGCGGCGCAAACACGGTGTTACCCCACTGAGGAAAAAGTACAGGCGGCGCAAACATGGTGTTA
>JAODUD010000043.1:274763-295688 GCA_026784285.1 Stomatorhinus walkeri | reverse complement strand
GATAGAGTTCCGGTTCCCTCTCCAACTCCAGGTCCCTCTGTAGCCCCTGTTCCCTCTCCAGCTCATGTTGTCACAGAAGGATAGAGTTCCGGTTCCCTCTCCAACTCCAGGTCCCTCTGTAGCCCCTGTTCCCTCTCCAGCTCATGTTGTCACAGAAGGATAGAGTTCCGGTTCCCTCTCCAACTCCAGGACCCTCTGTAGCCCCTGTTCCCTCTCAAGCTCATATTCGCACAGAAGGATAGAGTTCCGGTTCCCTCTCCAACTCCAGGTCCCTCTGTAGCCCCGGTTCCCTCTCCAGCTCATGTTGTCACAGAAGGAGAGCATACTGTACATTAGTGAGTAGCAAGGCGGGACCGCTTGTCCAGCAGGCCAGTTGTCTGAAAGAACAAACTAAAACTAAATTGAAAGGTGAAATAACCACATGTAAGTAAAGTTGAGGGTAAAACCTTGAAGCTGGATAGTCATTTATTCATCTGACAGCGGATCGCTGCTGTCAAATAAAGTTAAGTGGGGCTTTATTGTCACACCGACTGTATTCAGTACACTGCATATGGTGACACCACGATGCTACATATATACACAAAGTGCACAGATACACAGGATTTGGAAACAAATCGGAAACAAATTGTTCACAGTCTGGATGGCCATACGGAAGAAGCTGTTATAGAGTCTGGCAGAACTGGCTTGGATGGTCCAGTGCCTTGTGCTAGACTGAAGGTGGACAAAGAGACTGCGGAAAGGGCGGGAGCTTCCTCCACAATGCTGGAGGCCTTACAGGCTCACTGTTTTTAAAGATGTCATTAAGAGAGGGCAGAGAGGTCCCAGTGATCTTCTTGGCCGCATGCACCATCCATAGCATATCACAGGACTACGTGATAACAGCATCATCTGAGGTGGAGTATACACTGTGAGTATCATATGTGGTGCAGTATACGCTGTGAGCGTCATCTGAGGTGGAGTATATATTGTGAGCATCATCTGAGGTGGAGTATATGCTGTGAGCATCATCTGAGGTGGAGTATACACTGTGAGCATCATCTGAGGTGGAGTATATGCTGTGAACATCATCTGAAGTGGAGAATACGGTGTGAGCTCATCTGTGGTGAAGTATATGCTATGAGCATCATCTGAGGTGGAGTGTACGCTATGAGCATCATCTGAGGTGGAGTGTACGCTGTGAGCATCATCTGAGGTGGAGTATACGCTGTGAGCATCATCTGAGGTGGAGTATATGCTGTGAGCATCATCTGAGGTGGAGTATACGCTGTGAGCATCATCTGAGGTGGAGTATATGCTGTGAACATCATCTGAAGTGGAGAATACGGTGTGAGCTCATCTGTGGTGAAGTATATGCTATGAGCATCATCTGAGGTGGAGTGTACGCTGTGAGCATCATCTGAGGTGGAGTGTACGCTGTGAGCGTCATCTGAGGTGGAGTGTACGCTGTGAACATCATCTGAGCATATACTCCACATATGCTGTGAGATTGGTTTTAGGTGACAGGCCAGACTAAGTGTGATTCAAATGACCCTCATGAAAAATATAAACAAAGATCCAGAAACTTCTCCTGTAACAGTAATACCAGGCGAAGCAGATAGCTGACAAGCTATAATGCAGACAGTCAGCATGCATTTCAGATTGATCCAACACAATGAAAAACAATTCAGACAGTCGACACATATTTCAGACGGATCTAACACAATGAACAAAGATCCGGACAATCAACACATGTCACAAACGGATATAACACAATGAACAATGATACAGAGTCAGGTCTCAACAGTTGTGCTGTGAGTGTGCACTTATGTGCTCTTAGGGCTGTTGCACATCCACTGCAGACAACAGTGCATTATTATGGAAGAGGTTTAATCTGGAGTGGGAGGAGGGGCCAGACATCTTTCTGTATCATGTGGGCAGGAATACAGCAGAATGTGAACATTCTGAAATGAGCATCTGCTGAGTGAATGATAATACAGAAATGTATTGGCTCCAGGCAGGATCTTCTGGAAGTATTCAAATAAAAATCAGAGCAAGGCCCATCTGTTTGCCAGAGATGAAGGAACTGATTTCTTCACCTCACTGGTTACTGCCAACGTGAAGGACTGGAAGAAACTTGGAGGGAAGGCAAAAAAAACTAAAAACAACAGCAGAAGCATCTGATAGCCAACAGGAATGCAGTCCTGCTGCTGGAAGATCCTGCACCGGCCAGCATGGAGCCAGTCCAGGAACCGCAGCTCAACCAGACAAGACTTTGAAGCGGTGTTGCGTCTGCTTGGTACTGAACGGTACCCATTGCAGGACAGAAGACTAAAGGAGCAGCAGCCAGCCTACATCCTTCCATCAAAGGAGGAAGGTCTTTCATTCTGCCAGAAATTTGTAATTAAAGCAGCAAACTGAGGACTGAAATTTTTCATATTGGTGTGGCCAAGACCAGCTCAGGACCGGAAGAAAAAGTATGTGTAAGCCCATGCATTCCTTTGCCACAAAGAAGAGCCGGAATAAAACATGGGCAACTTTGTGTCGTAAGCATAGCGCTCCTGCTGCAGAATGTCTTCACCTTGATTTTTCAGAGCACAAAAGCCAAGCAGAAGCTGATGTCACACCATTGTCCACCCGAGCAAAGCAAACATGCTCGATGCCTGTCTGACTGCGTGAGGAATAATGGAGGCCAGACATTTTAGATTCTCTTCATTTCATCTGTGAAATGATGCCCCCAACTCAGTGAATTTTCCCTGTACAAGTAGGACAATCACTGGGTTAGATGATAATCTTTAACAAAGGGTAAACAGCTGATTCTGGCCGAAGAATTCCATTATAGACTGGAGTGTAGTGCATTTACACATAGGCCGTGTGTGAGATACTTATGAAATGGGCTTCCCAATTAAGTCAAGAGATACAATGAAAGTTAATTGCACTAGACATTTAACTTTTCCCTAAATTAAAAAAACCTGGTTATCAGTCCTTTAAATAGTGCACAGGTTTCGAAAAAACTTAACAATTCTTCTAGTTAATGATTTCATTACCTTCAATTACTTACAAATAACAAAAGGAGAAATTAAGTGCATGGATTTTGTAGCAGAGTAGGAAAACTGTAAGGACTAAGCCTTTAACTTCAGAAAGAGGATACACAATGAGATCCTGGTGTCGGACCTTCATTTGCTTGTGAGTCTCTGTCAAAAGAAATGCTTGCCTGTGAAACAGTGACTGTGACTCAGTCATTCAGTAAAGTCGAGTGAATTGAACCTTCCCATTATGTGATAAACTATGTTTTGCACTTTGGTTCATTTGCGTAGGGGCAGCTTAATGGAAGGACTGAGCACATTCATCAGTGAAAACGACGGGATTAAGACAAAAGGAGATCAATAATGCAGGACATGATTAGCGTGATGCTCTCATTGGTCAAGGTAGGAACCTGAGGAAGACAGCAAGATTAAAAAGCTAAGCACAGGACCCCTGGGTTTGGGTGCAGCGGCAGGGGAACTGGCACCGGCTCCGAACACAGAGAGGAAGTGATTACTGGGTTTTATCTCTGACTGCCTCACTGCTCGTTCCAGGGAACAGGTGTGACATTGCTGGAATAGGCTGGATTTCACAACATTAATTCAAAATAAACAGAATGAGGGCAATCCGAGTTCTCAGTCAACTTCATTATTTTTCATTTTCAGCAACAAGAGTGAAACCCTCAGAAAACACCCTTGACATTGATGAAGCAGTATGTTGCCAGCACTCATTATGAAGCTATATTAGTAATAACAGTCTCTAAACCATTTTCTCCACGAGCTGATACATACAGGATGTTACATCTTAAATGGATGAATATTGACTAAAATACAGGATGTTGTACTAAATGTTGTTTTTATCTTCTCCAATACATTGTCTGTTTTGTCTGTAATGGCAAGAATTAACACATGCAGCTAAAATGTGATGTTCAGGATTAGGGGTTGGGGTTTGTATAGCGATTTGCACAAAATTTGCAAATGACACTGACACCTCTTCCCCTGAAGATATTCTCCAGATGACAGTGACCGTCGGGGAAGGTCACCTCTAAGCCCAGTCCCTGGCTTGGTAGGTGGACTACAGAATACTGCGATCTCTTTTAAATAATTTGTAGTAAAAGAAATGTAAAAGAAATGAGTAGGTAGTGAAATCATTTATATATTGTGGTCATCCACAATGATATGAATCAATCTGAAGAAACAGACATTTCACTCATTTAGCTGAATAAATAGGGTTAGGGTTAGTGTTCCCAAAACAAACTGAATAAACTCAAATCTCAAACTGTCCTGGTGTGTTGTGGAATTAGTCTCACGGTGTTTTACATGTAAAGGTGCGCCTTGGAAATACTCGTTTTCATAAATGGTGAGTCTTGTTTCAGAAACATTTGAGAACCACTGAGCTACACCAGCTAGCGAACGAGCCTGGTTCTTCACCAACCTGAGCATATCCGCTGCTTGAGGACAGAAGCCAGTCACTTTAGCTATAGGGCCATGAAGCGTATTCATCATGAAGCAGACTGTACCGTAGGTGACATTTCATTTTCTGTCAGTATTAGCAGCTAAATCGCTAAGGTTGCCGATCCTAATTTCCCAAGCTGATCGGCAGCCAAAGCAGAAACTGGTCCAAGCCCCCATTTAAATCAAGGCCCGTAAACAACATTCAAGCGGCCATTTGTCCGATTGCTGATAACCTCTCGACCACCTGTCACTTATCCGGGAACACGAACTAAGATATTCTCCAGATCACAGCAAAATGCTAATGTGCTGCATTAGCTTTACAGTCTTACTGGGCAGCGCAGGCCCGGCCCACAGCAACCCGCAGTGGACTATGGGTCTTCTCAAGCTGGAGCTTCATAAACACCCCTTTCCAGGTTCAAACTACCAAAAAGTGCTGATGTGAGTCCACCACACGTCCAGGCAACCGCAGGCTCAGTGCAAAGTCAGCTTCAGCAGAGAAGGTGGGGTCATGAGAGATGAGCTTTGCTCCCACGAGGTCTACTTAAAGCTAATTAGGAGGATATGAAAGCCAAAGGGTCCTGCTCACAGGCATATCGGATGACATTACAGGGTATTCGTTATCCACTCTGTTTCATTATGACAGAAAATGCTTTTCAGTGACATCGCAATCATCAGCTATCTTTGGTCCCAGCAGTGAGCTACCTCATCAAGCAGATTAAGGCTAATATCGCTCAGGCTAACTGAGCAGTCACTGGTGCACCAATAAGCCACTTTCACAGCTCTGAAAGGCACCTGTGCTGGAAACCACAGAACACGGTATCGAAATAGTGGCAACTCCATCAGCGCTTGAGTATCACGCCGTGCGCATCCAAACTGTCATTGATGTCCACGGTATGTGTGTCTATGCTGTGATTGCTGTCCACGGTATGTGTGTCTATGCTGTGATTGGTGTCCATGGTATGTGTGTCTATGCTGTGATTGGTGTCCACGGTATGTGTGTCTACACTGTGATTGGCATCCACGGTATGTGTATCTATGCTGTGATTGGTGTCCACAGTATGTCTATGCTGTGATTGGTGTTCACAGTATGTGTGTCTATGCTGTGATTGGTGTCCACGGTATGTGTGTCTATGCTGTGATTGGCGTCCACGGTATGTGTATCTATGCTGTGATTGGTGTCCACAGTATGTTTATGCTGTGATTGGTGTTCACAGTACATGTATGTGTGACTATGCTGTGATTGGTGTCATAATCTGACTCCATTACATAATCTACTCTCTGTTAGCTCACACATAATAAACAGAAAAGGATCCATAATGATCCAAAGAGTTGGGGAAACTCACCCAGGCCAGGCGGCATCTCTGGGCATGGCGGCATAGGTTTGGCGGTAGGAGTGGCGTTAGCCTCGGGCCGGACGCTGGCGAGCAGGTGATCAGCAGTGGATAGGTAGCCCGCAAAAGTGGCATTGGGCCGGGAGAGGTTATAGAAATGCTGGGCCCGGGACAAGTTACGGCCATTGTTGAAGCGACTGAAGATGTCAAAGCGCTGGCTGTAGACGTCAAAGTAGAGGATCATCATGATGAGGAAATGTACGAGGCATAACAGCAGGACGGCCTTGCAAATACGCTCTAAGGTTCGACCCAACATCAGCCGGGTCATGGTCGATGCCGTCCCTGCTTCACGGATCTGGGCATCGGTCACTCTCGTGTGGCGCGATCACCTGCAAAACAGGAAAACACAACTTGAACGGTCCAGTCACTCCGCCAGAGTTGAGGTGTGTGGTGGCACACGTCTCAGTGCTAGAGCGGTACTAAGAAGCTGCTGCTAGCTGGAACATGGCTACAGGGCACTTAGGAGACAGGGACAAGAGAGATCATCTCCTTAGCTTTAAAAGTACGAGACATTTGCAAAACAAGCAGAAGCCAATGCAGTATCAGTAAGCAGACGGTTTCTGCAAAGGCATTCCCTGCAAAGGGATTTCCTGACCATGCAATGCGCCATACTGTGGAATCCCCATAGTATTGTCCATGTGTAGGAGAAAAAAACAGCCGATCTGAACTGCAGGACAAACAGAGACACATCTATCTGCCCGGGTATCCACCAGGCCGCACAGACACAAAGAGCAGCAAGGAGCTGAGCCCTTAGTCCCCCCTCCCTGGAGGGAAGGAGTGTGATCACAGTGCTACCATTGGTGATTAGCAGCTTGGTGCAGATTCACACAGCTTACCAAGTATCGCAGCACAAAGTCGCTGCTCAGTCATTGTCCCCGAATGTTCAATGGAGGAGCACACACACACACACACACACACACACACAACACACACATGTAACTGCACACATAGACACACACACATAGATGCACATTGATACATACAGACACACACAAACATACACACGGACACACACACAAAACCAGACACGCATACAGATCTTAAGCTGGAGGATTCCCATATACACATATACACAAGCATAAAGAGAGAAATCCCATCACCATGGCAATACTCATGTGGCTGGGAAAAAAAAGGAATTACTGGGAATGGTGGTATTTCAGCACCAGGCAGAAGCACAAGCAGTCACTCCTGATGAGCGTATAGGAGTGACAGCAGGCAAACGAGAGCTGAAGCAGGGAAGTAATGCTGAACAGGGTTATGGGCAGGTTTTACGCCACAGATAACCAAAAGGAAAGCTTTCAGCTGCAGCATGACAGAAAGCAGGTATTAATTTGTAGTCTACAATAAAACAGAACCTGAAATGTTGCTTGAAAATGCTGTTTTTGTGAAGTATCTCCACACAGAAGGAGCTCTTTATCCTTTAGGGGCTTGTGTGTACAAACAGTGAGGCATCGCAATATTCTTCGTGGACCAAACATGTTCTTCTCATATTCACTAGGACCAACACAGACAACATGCTACTGTGAGGCCTGCCTGGTTATAAATCTATGGTTAAAGATGGTGCTAGGATTACAACACCATGTTATGAGTATGTGAGAGGGTAAGGCAGACTATGGGATGGCTGCATAGCAACCAGGACTGGAGGACTAGAGCCAGGGCAGACTGGAATGGAAGGAGGGGCCAGGAGAGCTGGGGCAATCTGGAGTGGGAGGAGGGGCCAGGAGAGCTGGGGCAATCTGAAGTGGGAGGAGGGGCCAGGAGAGCTGGGGCAATCTGAAGTGGGAGGAGGGGCTAGGATTGCTGGGGCGGACCAGAGTGGGCAGAGGGGACAGGTGAGCTGGGGCAATCCAGAGAGGGAGGAGGCATCAATATACAGTATATATCGGGTGATATATTAAGGGGCGATGAGAGCGCTCAAGAACACTTTCCACACATCACCCCCACAAAACAAAATTAAAAAACAAGAGTTCCAGTTAAAACATGAGAAGGTTGTACAGGCGCGTCCCTAAATGGCCTGCCGTACACTCCATCACCGGTGTCGGGGAACGCCTCATCGTGAAGGATCACCTGGGCATTTTGCTTTCTGCAGCCACTTTAGGCAGATTAATGGCAGACGTATATCAGTGAGCCTGCCTGTCCCTCTGCTAGTGATTAGCGCCGGCTCCTAGAAGCTGATGACACAAGCTACACACCCAAACTGCCCAGGCTGTTTGCCTACAGGGGTCGTAAACCAGGCGGAAGCCTAGGTCAGGCTCTCCATCTGTTGTAAGGACCAGGTCAGGCTCTCCTCCCACTGGGAGACCCAGGGCAGGCTCTCCCTCTGTAGGGAGGCCCAGGGCAGGCTCTGCATCTGCTGGGAGACCCAGGGCAGGCTCTCCCTCTGTAGGGAGGCCCAGGGTAGGCTCTGCATCTGCTGGGAGACCCTGGGCAGGCTCTCCCTCTGTAGGGAGGCCCAGGGCAGGCTCTCCCTCTGCAGGGAGGCCCAGGTCAGGCTCTGCATCTGCAGGGAGGCCCAGGTCAGTCTTGTGAGCTCCTGAGCGGCAGGCCACTTATCAGAACTCACAAGGTTACAAGGAAAGAAGTGAGGCGAAGGGCAGAGGCCCACAAAGGAGGCCAGAAATGCAGGGCGCACCAATGCTGCCCAATGTTAAGGCTACCCTCTCACACCAGAAAGCACATTTCATCTAGAGCTCTGAAACTAAGGACGGAAACCACACTTTTCTGATGAAAACCTGCACAAGCACAGCAAAACACTCTCAACACAGATCATGTAAAAGCACTTTTCAAGACTTAACTGGGTCAGCAGAGCAGTGCTGTATGTGTAAGGTCTGCCACTAAAAATTATTTTCCTCATCGTCTGAAGTACAGTGAATCATAATTAAAGATCTCAATAGTCCTATAACCATTTTTACATGATCTTTTTCTGGAATATGGCCAGTGTAGTATGTCTGTCATTAAGTAACATAAACAGCATGATTTGTGAACCTTTCCTGTTCCCAAAACAAACTCTGGGGGCACCATCAAGAACAAATAGTAACGTATGTTGCACTTTGAGATGAGTCAGGCCCCTGAGAGTTCACTACACACCCTTTAGAGGACGTTGGGCTACAGGGAAACGACGGAGCTTCTCCATCTAATCCGGGTCATGGCTACACCAAGGCAGGCTTCCTAGCTACTTCTGCTAGCACCTTTTCAAAACTAAAGTGACACAAGAGCCTCCTGGCAGCTCAGATCCTTGCAAAAACCAGTATTTACTGCCAAAAGATTTCCTTCCAAATCACAAGAAATGATGACATTCACCAGAAAACAAAGTCTCCTTGATTAAAAAATGGATCAAACAGGGCAACGTGAGCACAGAGACCACACAACAGACATTTTCATAACTACTCAAATTGATTAGCAATTTCTAACTGCTTATCCAGTATAGGGCACAAGGCAGGGGACATCCTGGACAGGATGCCAGTCCATCACAGGGCACAGAGCAGGGGACACCCTGGACGGGATGCCAGTCCATCACAGGGCACAAGGCAGGGGACACCCTGGACGGGATGCCAGTCCCTCACAGGGTACAGAGCAGGGGACACCCTGGACGGGATGCCAGTCCGTCACAGGGCACGAGGCAGGGGACACCTTGGATGGGATGCCAGTCCCTCACAGGGCACGAGGCAGGGGACACCCTGGATGGGATGCCAGTCCATCACAGGGCACGAGGCAGGGGACACCCTGGACGGGATGCCAGTCCCTCACAGGGTACAGAGCAGGGGACACCCTGGACGGGATGCCAGTCCCTCACAGGGTACATATATTCCAGTGATGTTTAGGTAGGAGAGAGCTTAGGAGAGAACTCTGGGCAGAAACACCCACTGGTAATAACTGCCGTCTTCTCCTTCATAACACCGATGTACTTCTTATGTAGCTTTATAACCACGCATAGAATTACAGAAATGACCAGAACACATTTGGTATTGCTTTGCATGGTAACCATTTACATGAAGCCATTTGTCCTGTAGTTTCCTCTCCCACATCTGACTTGATCAGTCACAAGAGAAACTCAAGAGCAGATCTGTCCCCAGTGAGGAGCGCAGAGGAGTGGCAATTTGTGCTGTTAATGTGTCATTTGAATGCACAGAAACCATTAAATGGAGTTTTCAGAAAAGAAACACAGTGGCCTAGTTTTAGTCAGGCTGTTTCTTTTATTGAACTATTTACAGAGAGCCTTTTGCCAGTGCTGCTTGTGTTTATTTTCCACACCGATACTTCAGAATTTACTTCATTCCTTTAATATGAATGTTTTCAAACGTAACACTCATTTACTTGGCAGGAGATCTTTGCAGACCATGGCATGCGTGACCTTTTCACTTATCTCCAAACCAAACATCGGCTACAGACGGCCTTCAGCTCTCACTCACACATTGGTCTGCTGGGTCAGCTGCATAATTATCAATGAGGCATCGTTTATATTTAATAACGCCTAATTGGCGACTGCTGAAACTCAAACAGGCACACTCCCACAGTCCGTTGCTCTGGCAGCACATAGGAATTATTGATTTAATCCCGGCCTCAGCTTGTACACTCCAAGGGCCTTATTACGAGAACTGCTGATGAGTGCAAAACTTGACAGGCTGCTGACAGAAACATCATTGCATCTGCATTGACATCAAAAAAACTCAGAACAGCTCTAAAGTGCTATGGAAGGTGAAGCCCTCTCCATGGAGGCTGTGTGCGACACTGTCTGGGAGACAGTAGGAGAGTCGTGATAAAACGTGGAGACAGTGAAGATCCACAGGCACATCTCAACAAACTGAGTAACAATTGGTCCAATGTTACAGAGAACAGATCAGGCAGATTGACGGTCTGACCTTTCCTCTGTCTGTTTGCAATGAGAGGAGAGACTGAGGGACGACACCAAAGTCCATGACAGGTCCTGGGAACCAGAGGACAACAGCTGGACGTTAAAGGAGATACGAGGTGATTCAACTGATGTTCTAATGTGGAGACTCTTCAGCCGTGTGTGAACCTGCACAACCTTGAACATTCCAGAAGTGCATACAGGGGTCCCTGGTTACGAAGATCTGTGAGTGTGTTACTTAGTGCTTTGGTATCATTCTCGGACTCCACAGCAGGTCTCACCATTGAGATGTTTCCCCATTTCTAGAAAGAAATCAGAGCTGTCTGCTCAATACGTGTTGGTCTTCATTCCCAAACAATATTCTGGTCCCATTAATTTGATCTGTGCTGTTTATCTTCCTGTCCTACAACCCATGTTATTTTGACATGGTAAAATAAAGATGAGGGGCAGCTACAGGGTGAGGAGGCCGAACGCCACTGAATACAATGTGGATATTCCCCCTATAGGCTGATATATACTCCTGTGTCCAGCCTATGCCGTAACCTAGGCAAGTGGGCTACGCCGTAACCTAGGCAAGTGGGCTACGCCGTAACCTACGCAAGTGGGTTACGCGGTAACCTACGCAAGTGGCCTATGCCCTGACCTACACTGTTGCGAGCATTTATACTTGTGTGCTGGTTTGGAATAACTACAAAGTCACTTTGTATGCATTTTCCCTTCTAAAGTTAGTATCTTGTAAAGTATGAATAAGTAATGTAGGTAAATGTAACCGGCACTGTCATCCTGAGTGTTTTATAGACCTGTTGCTATGATGCCTAGGGTGGGTTATTTAATGCTATGTTTAAATATAATTTCAGTTTCAATCAGGGATACAAGTACACCTGGGACGTATGCTTTCTTCACTAAAAAAAAAAAAAAAAAAAACACGACCAAACGGACTAATCGCAGCTGTTGCGGTCTGCGTGGCTGCGATGCGTAGTGACATTTTTGGGGAGATGTGCATCAGGCTACAGCGTAGGACCAACAAACTTATAGCACTGATTCAATACAAAAGTATAAATCAGCCATAAAGCAGATTCACCAAGCATAATCGAGGTCAGTAAATAAAATCTCAGAAATTTCCCCATACTGTCTCGCAGTGCTAAAACACAGTATTTCTAAAACATGCTGAGTCATCTTTTTAAACTAGACAGATTAATTACATAACCACAAATAAGGCTAAAGCAAAAAGCAACTAATACTCAAGTCTGCTGTGATAGGACACAAAGTAAGAAGAGACTCCACCACTAGGTCCAATCATGTCTACAGTAAGTGCTACTGCTTATCTGCAATCATCATTTTCCAAACAAGAGGAGAATTGACTAGTGCCAAGAAATCAGAATGGAAGAGTCAGGAAGAAGGCAAGGATCACCAAGAATGAGGCCTACAGTGGCAAGAAGAAGCTAAGGAAGGGGAAAACAAAGTCTGAGAAATTAAGATCGATGCAAGTCAGAGAGGGTCTGCAGGTTCTGAACTACGCCCTGCCAAATGAGCCAGTCCAGGAGGCAGAAAATAACCCAGCCAGGCCTGAAAGACTGACCAAATACGTAGAGCAAGTGTGCATTTTGTAGGTGAGGAAGAGTGAAGAAGCCATGTCAGCTGCAGAAGTACCATTTAAGGCTTCAGCCATAACACTGTCTCCTTTTCTCAAAGTCCTGAATGAGGGAAAAGGATGAAAGGGGTCCACAGTTGCTCTGCACTGGGAAACGAGGTGTAAAAAACAAAGCTTTCCACACAGAGCCACCTTTGTTGCACAGGTTCAAAACTGTTCCCATGACAACAAATTCCAGCCCTGGATTTCCCTGCAAGAATGTTTCTGAATAATAAACTACTGAGAAAAGAGGCAAGAGGAAAGGATGCCTTCTCCAGCTGCTACGGCTGAACAGTGATAAAGCCCAAACAAAACTCTGATTATAAAAAGGATAATTCACTTCAGAGATATGCAGCAACAAAAGGATCCCATTGAGAAGCACAAGCAGATGCAGATACAGGACGAGGAGCCTGAATCATGCATCCCACTCAGTGATGGAGTGCAACTACAGGGTAAAGAGGCCAAAAGCCACGTCCGACTGAGTAATGGGGGGCAGCTACATGGCGAGAAAGGCGAATGCTGTGTCCCACTGTGTAATGAGATGCTGCTATAGGGTGAGGAGTCAGAACGCCACGTCCGCCTGAGTAATGGGGGGGCAACTACAGGGTAAAGAGGCCAAAAACAGCATCCACTGAGTAACGAGGTGCTGCTACAGAACAGGGATGTCTGAGTGAGTAATGGGAGCAGCTACAGGGCAAGGAGACCGAACACCATGTCCCACTGAGTGATGGGGGGCAGCTACACGGCAAGGAGGCCTAACTCTGTGCCCCACTGAGTAACGGGGTGCATCTACAGGGCGAACAGGCCCAACACTATGTCCTACTGAGCAACAGGGCAGCTACAGGGTGAAGGGGCCAAACACCACATCTCACTGAGTAACGGGGTGCAGCTCCAAGGTGAGAAGGCCAAATGCTGCATCCCACTGAGTAACTGGAGGCAGCTACAGGGCGAGGAAGCCTAACACTGTGTCCCACTGAGTAACAGGGGGCAGCTACAAGGTGAGAAGGCTGAGTACTGCATCCCACTTGGCCCATGGCATTTAAAAGATGCAGAAGTACACAAAACAACTGCAGCCATTAAGAAAAAAAATGACCATTTATATATAAAGCCAAAATCCTGTTATTTAAATATTTCTGTTAATTACAATGATGGTCCCACCACAGGACCCTGGCATGCTAAGCCAAGCTACATACAAATAACAGTGTTAATACCACTAGTTTGGAAATAGTCATTCCTGCCAGTGGATCCCCTGTCACCTGTAAACAAAGTGAGGCTTTATGACTGATAGATGGTCTCTGTAGCAGTTGTAAGGCCTGCCTGTGCAGCACAGCTTCACTCACGGCAGGGACAGGCTGTGTGGGTCTTCTGCGATTAGATTACACATTGCCCTCATTGCTCTCTAACATACAAACTAGGCAGTGGCTAAAGCATTAGGAAGAAATGTAGACGATATTTATTAGATATCACCTTTATCTCTGTTTTAATGGTGTATCTCTTTTGAAGACATGTAATTTAATGGAATAATTTGGTTTTAAATAAATAAATACACACACAATTTCACTGGTAGCTGAAAGGTTACCTGACCAAAAAGAAGGGGAAAGAGCACCTGCAGGAGTATTGTGCAGAAGGTTATAACGGGATAAGGCGGCAGCATCCTGCTTAGGTACGAATGTGTCCACTAATCCAACAGCTACACCAGCGCAATCCACCTGACAATGTAAAAACTCATTTTAACTAAACTGTCACCTTGAACTTCAGCACCTGCCAATAAGGCATTTAGTGAGCACAATAAGTAGAAAATAAGCTAGAAGTTACATTTTGGAAAAAAAAAAAATGAGAGAGAATGGGAAGGACCAAGAGTTCTATTATATACAATCTGGTATTTTCAGGTCATCACTGGAGTAAAATGGATGGCAAACACATGGATCTGTGTGGGTAGGACTCACCAGTACAATAATTCATGAAAACAATAAATAAAGGTAATTCATGTTTTCATTTGTGTTATTGCCTGGCTGTTATGATTTTACAGTCTGAAGGAGAGAAAAAACTCCAATGACCACAGTGACATCTCAGGACACACTGCAATCACAACTGTAACAAAAAGCACAACAGCGCTACACCTGTGATATACATATAAATCTGTAATCATGACAACATACTGTAATGAAAAGTGTAGACAATGTACAGAAAGGTACAAAATAGACAACAAATAAACGGCAATGTACAGATGGGATAATATAAAGACAGTGAACAAAAGGTGAGGTGGAGATGAGTCAAAAACTAAAAACAGACAATAAAAAGTGACGTGAAGGTGGGTAAACATAAAGACAACTAAATACAAGATCATCTGGAGACAGGTAAAAATAAAGATAAGCAAATAAAAGGTGATGTGGAGACAGGTAAAAATAAAGATAAGTAAATTAAAGGTGATGTGGAGACAGGTAAAAATAAAGATAAGCAAATAAAAGGTGATGTGGAGACAGGTAAAAATAAAGATAAGCAAATAAAAGGTGATGTGGAGACAGGTAAAAATAAAGATAAGTAAATAAGGGTTATTTTGAGACAGATTAAAATAAACACAGTAAATAAAAGACGTTGAGGCAGATAAAAATAAAGACAAGTAAATAAAAGGTGTTGTGGAGACTGGCTAAAATAATCACAGTAAATAAAAGCTGATGTGGGAATGGGTTAATATAATCACCGCAAAAGATTATGTGGGAGCAGGCAAAAATAAAGACAAGTAGAAAGGTGATGTGGAGATACGTAAAAATAAAGTTCATAAAATGTTATGTGGAGACGGGTTAAAATAATCACAGTAAATAAAAGGCAATGTGGAGACAGGTTCAAATAAACTGCAAATAAAAGGTAATGTGGAGACAGGGTAAAATAAACAGTTAATAAAAGGTGATGTGGAGAGGGGTAAAATAATCAGTAAATAAATGGCAATGTGAAGATGGGAAAATAACCAGTAAATGAAATGTAACGTGGAGACCGGTAAAAATGAACATGGTAAATAAAAGCTGATGTGGAGTTCAATCAAATCACATCACATCAATAATCACAGTAAATAAGTGGTGATGTGAAGACGGGTTCAAATAAATACAGAAAATAAAATGCGATGTGAAGACAAACACAATACACAAAATGCGATGTGGAGACGGGTTAAAATAAATTCAGTAAATAAAAGGAGATACAGTGCTGAGTCAAATTAAACACAGAAAATAAATAATGATACACGGATTTAGACGAAGACATCGTTATTACAAAGAGGAAGGTTAACACGCAGGAGGCACACTGGGCTCTTGCCTTGCACAGGTGCGCAGCCCCGCAGCCGCAACCGCAGCCCCTCCTAGGGCAGCATCCTCCGGCGGCGCTCGGTGTCTTCGGTGGAGCTACGGGAGGCCGGCAGCCCGGAGGCGCATAACACGGCCGGGCTTCACTTCGGGCCGCCGGCGGATGGAGCACTCATTTCAAACGGCTGGAAACGGTGCAATTCAGGCACAAAGCGGGCGACCCCCCCATCCCGGCTGGGCGGCTTCGCGGCGTGTCCCCGCCGACGCGAGCCCGGCTGAGTTCGTTGTGGGTCCGCGAGCGGTCACAGTGCGGTCACGAAGCGGCCAAAGATTAGTCACAGAGTGCTTATGGACGACCACAGACAATCAAATACGCTGCTGTAGAGGTCTAAAGAATAAAGGCGGGGGGGACGGGCGATCTCGGTGATACGGAGCGCCGGATGGCTCAAACGGTAAGTACCGCGATCTTCCGCAAGGGTGTGCTACCGCTTTGCGAAAACCCACGTCTCTGCAGCGTTTCTATTTTACATGTAATATGCCTTCATAATCCTGGCCATTAACTACATTAAATTCCACCCTTGTATTTTGAGCCCATATTTGATATTGAATCAGTGTTCCTAATATTTTGTATATAGAGAATTAAGTATTTAATATCTACTTAAAGCATTACTATTTCCATTACAGGTATTGTCTTCATTCAACTTTTTGGATAGGTATTGACAGTTCCTTGGGTGGTGTGGTGGCTCTGTAGGGAGCACTGCTTCCTCACTCCTTAAGGCTTGGAGGATTGGAGTGTGGAGAGCATCCAGAGTCCAAAAACAGCACAGGGCTGCAGTAATATTCAATCATATGTGACTCACGTTACCAACAGAATTAGCGCCTAATGAATACGTTTCCCATCTGTACTGGAGGCCTATTCATACGATTTTAGATGGGGTTTGTGTTGGGGTGCTAAATAAAAGACATAACAGATATGAGCAACCAGAGGCTACGTGAGCAGAACCACAGGAATGAGTCCCAATCATCCAGCCTGGGAGCACAAACAGCATTCCGGCTTCCCTGTGTCTGTACACATCAATGTACCAAATGACCAAGATACCTTCAGCTGTATTTGCAGGATAGCAACTCCGCCAGTTAAAGATATATCAATAATAAGGACAAACGGTGAGGGTCCAACACCCCACCCCCATAAAATACTCCAAGCATTTCTCCAGAACAGAAGCTTCTGAAGTAGATTCATTAAAAGCACCAGACACAAACTTCAATGTTTGAATGTTTTATTCCTCCACAGAATTTCAATGACAAATAATCAAGTTTAACATCTCTGGGAAAACAGAAGAACAGATTCACACCATCAGCATTTCAAACACCATGACAAAAATTGAGATTGAGGTCTATGTTAAGGGGAACAATTACATTAATGAGTTTCATCAAAGACAAAGTATGATAACATGCAAGGGAATACCATGATTGGTCAAACATGTTTATTAAAATGCCATTACAAATATTGAGGAACAATTTCACCCGAATCTAACTATACAGCAGAGCGTGGCGGGGGTGGGGAGGGGTGTCACGCGCTTTTAACCTGAAGACATTCACTCTGCCAATTCAATATGTGGCAGTTGCCCAGGCTAGAGTTTGTTCAGAAAAAATAGAAAAGAATCCCAAGTAGGCATGTAATTTGACATGACTTACACCTATAACATGAGCAAATGACACAGTACAGTCAACAAATCTCAGGGCCAACATATCACAGAGTTCAAAACAGCTGGTCCCATGGAAACCAACTCCCTGTATCTAACCAGAATGAAAGTGGTATGTTTCGCCAGTAAATCCAGCATAGAAAGACTGCAAATTAAAAATCAGGACACTTTCAGCCACTAGCTTGATGATCAAACATGACACTGGGTGTGGCACTGGATGTTTATATATGCCACAGACTCCTTAACTGGTAAATGGAGCGGAACCGGTTGTGTTGGGTTTCCACAATAAAACAGGGCCTGCACTTCGGCAATGTGAACAAAAAAATGCACACACATGCACATGTATGAAGCATTCCATGGAAACACACGCCAAACATTATGCAGGAGAACAGCTGCCCTTCGAGTGAGCTTGGGTCTCAGGAGGTCAGAGACATTTGCAGCCAAAGTAAAGGCTGTGCCCAGGAAGCACTTACAAACCTTCCATCACTGGCAAGGAGCTCTGCGTCCTGCGTCACCACCCAGCAGCTGCGTGCCCTCCATGTCAGCGGGTATAGAGACAGAGTCAGGCAGTGTGCCCTCTGCAGGCTACAGTACAAACAGAGCTACGGCCTGGAATCACACCACCAACATTCCCTGATGCCACACACGCAGTGCAGGCTAATCTGCTAACTACCACATTACACACTAGGTTCAGCGACAGCACAGAGGAACGGTCCCGGTGATTACCATCACGCTGCGTGCATTAACAGAGAGATGAGGGAAGGCAGCGGTAAAACGCAGGACATCACTCTTCACCATAAATTTCTCATGTATAATCTTTCACTTAGTGATATATCTGCTTAGTATACATCTCGCCAAGTGTAACATCTTCTCAAACCTCAAGAGAGCCTTAACACTAACGCACTGGCGTTCAGCTCCCACCACAATGCTCAGAGCAGCCTGACATCATTTCACACCTGCAAGGTCCCATGCACCCTAACATTGAATTGCTTTGGAGTAGGTTTATAAACTAGAATCAAGTGTCACATCCACTTGGTCTGTGCCTGAAAAAACTGCAAGCTTGCATGTCACACTTCTTTAAGTCATCCTGATTACTGGGGCCTGGAGTTTCACAAACACAATGGAGAACAATGGGTCAAAGTCATGGATATGCCAGAAAAAGCCATTAAATAAATACTTCATATGTACACAATACAATAAACCAAAACTGCTTCTCAGGAAGATTCTGCTGCTTCCCCTCTTCTTGGTCATCTAGTCGCCCATTTTGACTTTCGATGTCTAAGAGAGGAAACATGCCGGCATCAAAACCACAGCTATTTCCAGACCTACACTAAAAGCAGATATATACATGGATCTACGGAACCTACAGCACTGCTATTATTTAGGAATTACGAATGACCAGTAAAATACCTTTCAACCCTCAAGCTCCATATTTTAGTCTTTGAAATTAGATGAAGCTGAGGCATTTGGCGACCTGAGCAGCGACGTGCTCCGAGGCCGTTACCTGCAGAATGGCCACGATGACACCGAACAGCCCGATGGCACTTCCAAAGATCTCCACGATGAGGATCTTCACGAAGAGGCTGGCGTTCTGGGCGTCAGCCAAGGCCGCACCGCTGCCAACGATGCCCACGCAGATGCCACAGAAGAGGTTGGAGAAGCCCACGGTGAGGCCAGCCCCAAACATGGAGTACCCTGGAAGAGAGCGGGAGGCTGCTCACTGAAGGGGGCACTGCTCAGGATGCTGGCACTGCTAAGCACTCAAGTCAGAAGCCTTCCCGTCTCGTATCGCTAATGCTGTGTATCGCTATATGAATGTAACACTCATTCATATGCGCGGGATTCTGCTTCCCTTAACGGCATCCGTGAAAGTGCATCGGGAGTGATGGCCACTACAAGACTCTCTGGAGCAGAAAAGTCGCTCTGAAATAATAGTGTGTGAATGCACAGCTTCAGGCATCACTGCAGCGTTTCAATGCCCCCTTGTGTCAGACAGGGGATTAGCAGTTATTTGAAAGCAGGCCTTTGCAGGCTGTTATGTAAGGAGTGACTCATCTGCAGTCCCGGCCGGTCAGCGCACGTTTCTGCTGCTGTTCACAGCTGTCTCTCATACGGAACAGAATTAAATCATAATATTCGGTCATGAAAGGAATCATCTGGCAGATCCTTGGAATAAGATGCATTAACCTGAACCTGCTGTTCAGAGGAAGGATTTGAAGGACACACTGAACACAGCCCAAGAGCCGACACAGGGCAGTTATGTTTACCAGCTTGGTAGTTCTTAAATCCTATGGTATCTGGGGTGGTCCCGCTGAAGTTCTGGAGGGAAAGACAGTGCATGACACAGTTAGACAGTCATGAAGGAAAGCAAGGCACAGAGGGTTTCTTTAGAGCCCTTTAAACATCTCGCAACACCAGGTGGCGCTGCTTGCATCATCAAGATAGGACTCTGAGTGACAATACTGGATGGGACTGGGGTCTGAATTCAGAAGGTACCCACCTCTGCCATGTTGCTAATGACGATAGCCATGATGATCCCATAGATGGCCACAGCTTCACAGAAAATGATGCTGGTGACAAGAAGATAATGCAGCCAGTCAGCAAGAGCAGCAGCATAGTGCCTACGAGTATGAGAGCACACGGCCCTTGGCGGGTGTGCGTTTCAGCACTGGCAGCATGCAGAAGGAGACGTGCAACTGCCTACTGCAGCACGTACCTGACCAGATTCTTCGTTTTGATCCTTGGGGCCTTGACACCTCCACCAATAATGCTGGACCCAGTGATGTAGATTCCCCTTATAAGGAAGACGAGGGTGAAATTTGGTTCTACAAAAAGCAGTACTCACTTGCGGCACTTCAAATCAAGCAAGACCTGGCGTGGTTAGCAGAGATCACTCATAATCACGCGGCCAAAGCGGACGTACTGTGGTAAGTTCTCCTTTTTATTTTTATTGGTCATGAGTTATAAAATGCATTTCTGGTTTTGTCTCTACAGGGGTTAACATTAAAATAAAACGACATAAAATAGAGGCCACATTGGCCTGGGCCACAGCCCTCTCACCAGGCTGCCCCCACCACGGACAGCGAGATGGCCAGGCCGATGCCCAGGTTAGCCCACATGAACGGGGAGGTTTCCGTCAGGAACCTGAGGGCAGGTACACAGCACAGGTCAGGTCAACTCATTGTAGCCGCAATGCACATTAAAGAGCATGCACAACACCGCGTTTTACCACATTAATACCACATGCAGAGTGTACTTATGGAAAGAATCCCAAATTACGAGCACTCAGCATAAAAAAAACTAATCTCAGGGTCTGCAAGCAACTCACCAGGCAACATCAAACCGAAATCCAAGGTCAAATATTGTATAGCAAATACCTGGAAAAAAACGAAGACAGTTACCATGACATACAGTTAAAAAATAAGCTGCATTATAACACCAAAAACACATGTATGACAGTTCACAGGGTAGAGATGGCTGTATCTCCAACCATAACAGTCTTACTTAATCCTGCACCATTCAGGATTCCCACACAGGCTCAGTAACAGTTCACAGTGGACACCACCATCAAGGAATCACACCCAGGGACAAAACAGTTCACATGT
>JAODUD010000043.1:196785-211232 GCA_026784285.1 Stomatorhinus walkeri | reverse complement strand
CTTACGGCCTGCCGGTGTGGCTGCAGGCCTGAGCGCCCCACCCTTCAGGTGCTGTAATAATAAAGCCGTAGCAGCTCCTACAGCCTGCCGGTGGGGCTACGGGCCTGAGTGCCGCACCCTTCAGGTGCTGTAATAATCCATCCCAGTCCTTACGAAGATCCAGTCTGCAATGGGACGGCCACGCTGTGGCGCTGGGCATGTCCGCCCTCCCCGCTCTCATCCTTCGTGTCCTGTTTGAAATTATTATATGTGAAGTTCATCAGAGTGAGAAGAGCTTCTTTTCCACTCTTGATCCACTTGTGCAGATCATTTCCATAATTTAATTTCCTCTGCGCTGATAGGCTACACTCTGTACCGGAACTGAACCCATATTTGCATTTTTATTTCCCATATTTAAGGTCATGGGTGGGGGTGCGGGGGGGTGCTATCGTCTGGTGTGAGAACCTTCCTTCTGAGCCGGTGCTCCATGCGGCTTCTGCTTACCAGTCTGCAGGTACTGCTGGTCTGTCCCCCTTCTTCCGGACTAGCATTGGCACCCAGGGGTGCTCTGCTCTCTTTGAGCCGCCCCCCTAAGGTTCATGCTGGGTGTAACTTCGTGTATCACCCCTCTCCACCAGCCTCACTTTGCTTCCTGGGCTCCCCCTCACCCTGCCATGAGAGCCACGCGCTAATGAAGTCGCCGCGGCCACAGTTCACCCCAACATACCTTTTTGTTTATTTATTTTTCTTTCCGGAAACAGTGGCAAGATACTGGCCCAGCCTGGCGACCGCGCACCGGCCGCACACAAAAAGATACCAGCGATAGCTCGCTTTGAGACAGACCTTTTGCGGATTGCCTGGCTTAAGATATGTGTTTCCACCTGACATAGAGATAGCGAGGTTTGCCAGGCAATTCCAGTCGGTTTTCTTTGAAAATGGAAATACAAATATACAATTTAGCTGCAAGAAGCAGAAAATGATAAGCATGACCTAGATCATGTATGGGAATTTAACCCTCGACTACTAGCAAAGAGAGAAATGCGATGCACCTTAAAATGCCCACACACGCACATATAAAACCTCTATATACAGCTATGAAAAAAGTAGCAAAAATGGGGATGCAGAAAAATTACACATCTGTGTTGTTTTAAAATCACATTTCTTTTTATGTATTGGATGTTACCTTGAATTTGTGGCTAACTGAATTAATTCAGGGTGTGTATTTAGACATGGAGGATGTTGAAGTTTACCACACGTCAGCATTTTTATACTGCAGAATTAAGTTTCAGAAAAACAACACAAACATATTAAATAATCCAAATCCCCCCCACCCTGCAGAGAACCTGTTACTTTGGCAATATGGGCAGTGGGATCTGTCACTGGAAATGCTGGAGGAGGTACACATGGAAGCCTCCTGTCCCAGTTAAGGCCACAGAGTGGAGAGCGTCGCTAGGAAAACGCCAGGCGGACGCAGTGCAGCCGTCGCCATGACACTGTGCGGTCGAGAAGCAGCTGTCCTTCAGTCTGACGCAGGTACAGTTTTCGGACTCGGGGGGGGGACAACATGGCTCTAAGTTGTTCGGCGCAGTGTCTGATTAGGCAGTCGGACCCGTGAATTGGGAGCATGAAATACGCAGGAAGGGTGCGTGCCCAGCGGGGGGGGTTAATACTGGTGGCCTGTTCCAGGCCCCCCCCCCCATTACTCTTAAGTCCATTTCCAGCCGGGACTGACTGTCCCCTGTGGCCCAAGAAATGCACTGTGTGAGAGGAGGGCTGGTTCTTATTACCTCCAGTCCCACCACAGTACCCCCCCCCCCCCCACAGTTAAAACCAGTCTACGCAGACAGATTTCCCACCATCTTCCAAACTAACACCGCGTGAACGAACTACTTCAGTCTGACTTTTTTTTTCTACGATGGGAGAGTTTTTTTTATTTTCCAGGCAGGTATCAGCTAAATAAAAGAAAAAAACAGCACCATAGAAATAGAAAATACAACTGCGAAGGACTTTTAAAATCTTTTACTCCTTAGTTGAACAAGCTTGTGGATAAAGACTTTATCCTCCTCCCTCGCCTAAAAAGGCCCTCTTTAAAGTTATTTCAAATTCCTCAGCAAGGCTTTCAAAAATCTGTTTGTTTGAGGGCAGCATTAGATGTGACCAGCGTTTTATTGTGACATAAAACCACATTTCTTCCTCGCCAGATTAAAAATAAAATCGGTTAATAAGAAAAGCTGTCAGCAGCAGAAAACGGCCGACATAATCCGTTTATCCTCTGAGCAATAAAGATATTGGTCCTTGGGAGTCTATCTTTCCTCTTATGTTATTTCACCCAAAACATTATCTTCTGCGCATTCAGATGGATTAAGAAGTCATATGGGAGATGGAGAGAGAAATGACAGACACAAAAAAATATCATATCCTCCAGTTTCCCATCGCACGGCCTCATGGGAGCACATGCATACAAGTATGTACAGAACGGGAAAAAAGAAAGAGGGAAGAAGGGAAGGAGGAAGAAGAGAGGAGAGGCGGGGGTCCCAAAGTCTTTTGCGATAAAGGCGATTATTGTACCCTGAAGGAGGTCAAAGGGGCAGAGTGCCGTCTCGTCTCACCTGGCCCGTAGGTCCCCCTCCCCCCAGCAGCACCAGCACCCACACTGGGGCCAAGATCACTTCCCAGTGGATGCTGGGATTCATTACAGCGGTCAGGAAAGGCCAGGTGGGGCAGAGGGAGTGGCTCATAGGCAGAGCGCTTGGGAGTCGGTTTGCTCCACGCACACGCGTGTGCGTCTGTGTGCATGTCGCTGGGTGGGGGATTGATCGTGTCACGCGTGTGCCACACATCACACTCCTTTGTCTTCCCTGTTTACAAAGCCCCACTGCACATGGGAGCTTATGTAGGAAAATGTCTATACCTATGTACGTATCCCCAGTGAACAACACAATCCTCTATTCCTTATGATAACTGGCCTGCCGGAAGTCTCTCAAAGGTATCACGATCTGTAAGTCTACAGTCCCCAAGCGAGTTTCGGAGACCCGCGGACAATTTGTGTTTTTGCGGGAGCAAAAATGTGGACCCCCTGACAGGGAGCTGGAAGGGAGCAAAAACGTGGACTGTCTTTGTGTTGGAGACAGTGGTCTACGGGACCCACAGAATGAACAATCTGCATCTCTCAAGCCCCCATAATAATCCGAATCAAAACATTTTAGCAACATCTCAAAAGAAATCTTACTGTAATCTTAAGTTCCCAACCACAACAAAAACAGAAAGACGGCAGTATTACATTTGGGGGCAGGCTTTCAGATTTAAGAGACCATCCCATGGTGCAGAAAGATCAGAGAGGTCTTTCATATAGGTTCAGCGAGGGTGCAGGAATACCGCTCTTCTTTGTAGGAGTGATGAAAACCAGACAAAAATAGTAATTAAGGTAATATGTGTCAAAAAATGCCATGATGGGAGTGACATCATCTGGAGGAACGTAGATACCTCATCGCCGAGATCAATACAGATGCTTTAGACTAATATTTGACACCAAGCGTAGATGTTAAGCAATCCGCAGTAAAAATAATAAACAGGAATGAAATGTGACTCGCTGATCATAGGTAGCTTTTTATGGGTACCTGGTTTTAATCGGTGGCACAGTGACAGGAGGAGGAAAATGACGCGGCTTCATAACTCAGCAATGTTCTGCAGGATATGCGCATGCATAATGCCGTCATAATAAACGGCCCCCACGTTACCAGAGACACTTGGGCTGCGTTTCCCGGTATGAGCAGCTCTACGTAGTGACGCTCATGACTCAGCAAACCCTCCCTGCCTGCAGGATTCCTGCCCAGCCGTCTCTGGCTTCTGGGAAACTACCTACTGACCGCAGCTTTCACAGCCTAAATCGGAGACGCGACACACGAAAGGGCCTGAATGTCTGTTATGTTACATCCAAAATTAGACGAGAATTTTGGGAGAAAATGACCATCAGCCCTCAATATTTTCATGGTATTTTGCATGCATGAGTACCTATGAAAGACCCATTCAGGGGGGTCGTATTATATTATTATTATTATTATTATTATTATTAATGCTAATGATAATAATAATACACAGTAGATACGGCAGTTTTAAAACTCGTAGATGCTGAAAATGTTCAATAACACAGTGAGAAAGTAACAGACACAGTTACCACAAGCAGTCAGTGATGAGTGAGACCCTTTAAAACATCTCAGGGTGTTTTAGACATGGTGTTTTTTTGTTTGGTCTTGCGATGTGAAGAATAATCAGGTTCAAACTTGGATGTCTTACGTTCTTAACAAACAGTTTCTGATGAAGGCCAGGAACCAAAATGTCTGTGTTACAAGCACGATGGATCACAAGCAATAAAAAAGCGCAAGCTATCCGAGTGTGGGCCTGATTATCATTCATATCATTGTGCTGCATGAATCAGCGGCACTCATCATCTGGGAGGGTAGAGCGCGGCCTTTCAGTAACACTTAATCTGGACGTTGCGTGATCTTGTGACCCATAAAAACCGAGGGGTTTTGATATTAGCGGAGGCAGACGACGACTCGGACTCCCGGGCCGGATCCGGCAAGGCCTAGCCAACCGCGCTATATGGCAGACGGGCCTCAGCGGTCTCTCCGTGGCCCCGCTCTCTTATGTTTAATCATGTTGGTTGGCTGGTAATGAATTTTGATTACGTCTTTCAATGCCGTAGCGCCGAGTGAAATATTAATATCCATAGTAATCATGCATGAAGCTCAGAGTGTAATTTCCCTCACTCGTCTTGTCTACCGCTAAATGGTTCGCACTTTATCATTTGTGTAGAACGCAGCCACTTCCATTCATCTCTCCATGGACCGGGCGTGATTAATGCATGACGGGACGTCTTCGTTTATCACCTGTGTGTTGGATTCAACCGATCACTACGCACCGAAGCAGGTGGCGTGCCTTTCAGGGAGTAAGCCCCCCCCCAAAAATGATATTGCTCAAAGAATTTAGGGGGGTGGGCATACATCACCAGACACATTGACCATGCTCGAGATCGACTAGTGTCCTACAAACCTATCATGTCTTTATAACCGTCCATTTGGTAAGTGCTTGTTTTGCAGTTAAACAGCTGACTGATGAAAGAATCCACAAATTGTTAAAATCCAGGAAAAAAATGGAGTCTAAAATCCAGGGAACGAGGGGGAAAAGCAAGGTGGGAAAAAGAAGAGTTACACAGAAACGCTTCGGTAAGCAGGCGAAAAAAATGGCTTCCTAAGAAAAATAAAACTCGGTTAAGAGAGAAAGGTAAGTGAAGGGGAAGACAAGCAACACCATGAAGCAGCAGCAGAGACACAAGTCCTGCCAAAGATTCAGAGGCGGGAAGGGGGTGTATGTATATATGGTGGCTGGTTAGGAACAGGTGACCTCAATTTTCAGGTTGGAGAGCTGAGCCCAGCAGGGTGGAAGTCCTGGTCTGGATGATGGATCCGGATTCACACTAAAGAAACTGGGAGTCTGGATTAAAATGTGCAAATTCCAGTTAGCTCTTTACATTGAGTCCAAATGAATACTTAAACGGCTAACAATTGATGACTATTCAAATGCAGGAAGCATCAACAAGAAAACTGGAGGATATGATATTTTTTTGTGTCTGTCATTTCTCTCTCCATCTCCCATATGACTTCTTAATCCATCTGAATGCGCAGAAGATAATGTTTTGGGTGAAAACAAAAAAAATAATTGCTTGCAGTGTGGAAACCGCCACAAAATAGACAAAAAAAACTATATAAAAATATCCATTTTGATATCAGAATAATAACTCATCCTTATTATTGTCATACCAGCAGCTTTGCAGGTAATACCATAAATGAATTTTCTCTTATTTATTTCACATTTTCAGAAATTTTTTATGTCATAGCTGCACTGACCGCAGTGCACTGCATGATGTGGCTCCTTGGCCGAAAACACTTGTTTATTGTCCTGTAAAACAGCAGAGTAAATAGAGCCTCCAGTCTTCGAAGACGCAGACAATGTATTAATAAACGGGCTGGTATTTAATCATCCCAGGAAGCCTCTTAGGATGCTGTAGTTCTACCGAGGAATCGGAGGAAGGAATAATAGAAAATTAAATTAAGGCTGATTACTCTTTTTTTCTGCTAGGTGCAGCGTGGCCCTCAAGGGCTCCCATACGGCTCTGAGACGTTACGTTTCCAGCTCTCCTGCAACAGAAACAAGACTTTCAAGTCTGAGTTGGGATATGTTTCATTTTGTTACCCGGCTGAAGTAAAATGCAAAGGTATGGCTTACTCAGAGCCAGGATGAGCCTGAGCACAGAACCAGTGAAACTGAAAGTGACCTCTGCTACCTGGGAAGGCAGAATATGAGGATGCAAATCCTTTAGGCAATGCATTGTGGGAGAAAATGCCTGATCGAGAGACTTCGACAGTTACTGCTTCTGAACACTGCTGTAGATTCTCAAAGCAAACAGACATAGTCAAAATACAAGTGATTTGATATTCCAGTAACTGAGCAAAGAGGTTAAATATCTACAATTCCACAGTTTAAATATCAACCACAACACATTTTATTTGTATAATTTTTTAAGGAAAAAGTATGTATGAGTTACTTAGTGGGATGACCTACTGATAAAAGGTTACAGGCAATTTTAATTATTAAACTTTGTACTGGAATAGCACTTATCATTGAGGAGGATCTGTCTGGACACCATTTTCAGTCATCCATTGCACCACATTGACTTAAAACGGATTGTGATATTTAATCAATGAACTCGTTTAATCCAAATGTCTGCTGAGAATTATATGAATATGCAATTGGGTCAATCTTCTTTAAATCTGTACAATTATATCACTGCCACTGATATTTTTCAGAATGGACTGCAGTATATCTGTAAAGTCTAAAAACATTCAATCTATAACATTAAAATACCACCACTGTAGCAGAGGTTGAACCAAAACCTTTATTGGAAATATATTTATTTATATGCAGTAATATAAAACACTTCTCTGTGTATACCAGTAACAGCCTTGTACAATCGGTCTAATGAATTTAATTGTAACATGGCCTGTAATTAGAAAAATTCAATTTCTTTCAGTCTGAATAAGGGGCAAAATTCAAATCATTTTAAAAGAGAAAGGATAAACCTTCAGAATTTAATAACTCGAGACAGACTAAAATTAATTGACTGATGGTGTCTCAGAGAGTTCACACTCTCATAATTGTCTGTTAATACTTCTTTGCAGAATACAATCCAGGCAGCGCATCGCTGGGAAGGCAGTTGGGAACGAACGCCATGAGGAGGTGGAGAAGCTGGGTTCCCGGCAGTACGGTTCTGCGGAAGTTTCCAGAAATCTGAAATTTGTACATTTGTTGATTTACAGTTCTCTCCCAGCCAATGGCCCTCAAAAAGAGAAATTTCTCAAAGAAAACCCAGATCCTTCTCCCAGTTCCTGCTGCCCGGTTCTGTCCTTGACCTGAGTCAGTTTCCCACAGCCCCCCCCCCCCCCACTCTCACAAGCTACCTCCCATCTTTGAAGCGCTGCTTTTCAGAATAACACCCCTGTAGCGTTGACTCAATCAGCGCACACTTAAAAGGTAACATTCCCTCAGGAGGAATGGAATGTGATTTTAATCCACAGCGAAAGAATTTCTCCCTGGGTATTCCAATATGGTGGCATCAGTTAGCAGACGCACCTCCGTTTTTGCCACCAGGAAGATAGGGGGCGCCACCCACACTTACTTATTCACCATCTTCATCTCTTGCTTGTGTAGGTGTGACCAATGGGTTGAGAGTCTTATTTCGGGTTTGTACCACTTTGATTTATCAGTCTGAGATTCCGGGAGCAGCAAAGTATCACACTACACTGCCTTCTGATGGAAAACGGCGTGTGTGTGTGTGTGTGTATATATATACTCAGCATAAGAGTCCAGCCAAGGAGAAGATCAGTGTCACATAAGCATGGAGGGCAGTCGGTGTGTGTTTGAATAAAACAGCAAAAAAAAGACTCAAAGCAGAGAAATTCAGGCCATGTGGTAGCATAGCCACACACAGCGGACATGTTCTGCATTTATATTTATCATTTCTGAGGGATAAGCATGCATATATATATATATTCAGCTGTTCTCATTTTTAAGCCTTACATTCATATTTAATGCTGTTGGGCATCTGCAGGAACTGGGCCTGTAATTACAGGGCTCCTCAAGTAAATTACAGCTATTTGTGTCTCGTTCCGCCCACCTGGACCACCCAGCTGGGCCCTAGCTGGGCCCCGCCACTCAGGCTCTGCTCAGCCACTCACCAGATGGGTGCTGGGATGCCACGCCCCCTCTGCATTTAAAGAGACAGGCACCTGAAATGCAGATCCCCAAAAACCATTCATATCATATCTTTATCTTGAAGATAAACAAACATGTTGTCTCCCCCCATAAAAAATTACCAACAATATTGTTTAGTTCCATCTGAATACAGAAAAAAGACCTCCTCTGTCCACAGATATCCCTTGAGTGCATTGGGATGCAGACTGGCCCAGTCAGGTAAGGTGAGTCACACAGAATGCCCCCTCTCTGCGCCAAAGAGTGCTCAGGGGTGCAGGGTAGGCCTGCTAGGCCATGTGAGTCACACAGAATGCCCCCCTCCAAGCCAAAGAGCGATCTGGGGTGCAGAGTAAGAACATAAGATCATAAGAACTATACAAACGAGAGGAGGCCATTCGGCCCATCAAGCTCGTTTGGGGAGAACTTAATAGCTCAGAGTTGTTAAAATCTTATCTAGCTCTGATTTAACGGAACCCAGGGATTCTGCTTGCACTACGTTATCAGGAAGACTATTCCATACTCTGACTACACGCTGAGTAGCCATGCGAATCACACAGAATGCCCCCCTCCAAGACAAACAGAGGTCTGGGGTGCAGAGTAGGCCTGCCGGACCACGCGAATCACACAGAATGCCCCCCTCCGAGCCAAAGAGTGCTCTGGGGTGCAGAGTAGGCCAACCAGGCCATGTAAGTCACACAGAATGCCCCCCTCTGAGCCAAACAGCAGTCTGGGGCGCAGAGTAGGCCTGCCGGACCACACGAGTCACACAGAATGCCCCCCTCCGAGGCCCTATGCTCTTTGTCATTCATTAAGGATCTGGGGCCTCGTTCGCAACACATTAAGAAAACAAGAGGGAAACATTTGGCCCGTCGTTTAGAAATAAAACTTTAGTTCTCCTCTGATTTGCTCCCCCAAGTAACAGCAGCTCCTCCCTGTCTAAGAAAGTCCAACAGCAGATGGGGGCAGCACCTCGGCCGGAGAGAGGAGCGCGACTCCAGAGGCTGAATGCCACCCTTTGTCATTCTGCCATGAATGTCTCTACCATGTTTGCCAACAAACAAGAAAAAATAGAGAAACATTCACAACAAAAACGCCAGTCAATCCTCATGAATGAAACTTCATAAAAGATAGAGGAAAGAAAGTAGTGAGGTATGCGGTGCGGGTGTGGAATGTGTGCGAGCAGGAGTATTTGGCGGGACGAACCAGGGCAGACGGAGGGTAAAAAAGAAAGAAAAGGATCAGTTACTGTGTGTGCATGTGCGTGTGCACGCGCTGGGAGGGATTCCCTACACCCAAACCTGAGAAGGTTTCATTAAATTACATATGAAGTACTGAGATGTTTGCAAGGTACAAAACAAAATGAAAATAAGATTCAGTGAGAATCTATTCAGACCTGGAACCTCTGTCAGTACTGACATAAATTTGCACTGGTGTTGGCATTTAAACGCAGCCCATTTCCATATGTATGGGGTGCCTGTGCTAATTATGCTAATCATCCCCACTGTTGGCCGCTGTGAAAAATGGTCACATTAGGCACTCGACTGCCTGCTAATGCAGCTTAATGTGTGGTTGAAACATACATTCATCCTGTCCTGAAAGGCAAAATTTTTCCACATTGCTGGTTTCATTCAGACTAGAAATGAATTTATTGAGCCCAAGGACTGTTTTCTCCCCCAGAGTACCAAGAAAATGTTTTTCTTCCTTCTTTATTATGGAGGGGCAAATGGTGCAGAGATAAAAAAGGGGAAAAATCTTAGCAAAAGGTGACTGGTGTTACTTTATTCGATGTATACCACAGAAGGACAATCCATCCTTACAGCAAATAAAAAACTGTCAAAAAGAGGAGATTCAAGAACCTTCTGGGAGGGGAGATACACACCCTGGGTCTCAGCAAGCTGAAGACAGGCACTGATCTCAGGTCCTCCTCAAACATCTGGCCACTTACTGACGCTGCATGAGAATGAGGAGGATGCGCCTCCGTTTGTTTTAGACGCCGCCATCGAAGCTCTCTTCCGGCATCGCAGGGGTTAATTCACAGGAAAATATGAATGAATTCAAACCTCGAATCAGTGCACTCAAAATGGGAGAATGCATACATCTCCCATACTACTTTCAGGCTGGCGGTGGGACGCACCAAGACAAGCTCCAGGCTGCTGTGGGGTCCGAAGTCACAGTAGAGAGTTTATTTATGTAGCGGAGGCCCCAAGCCCAGTCTGCCCCCCGCAATCGCTCACAGAGCTCCCTTTCTCCTGCAGCCTGGCCCAGCCGAGCCAACTGTGTATTTTTTAATGAATTATTGCATTAACCTCACGTTTTTGTTTAGATAACTGCTCCACAGGCAGGAGAATCTACTGGGTCTCACTGCAAAGGCAGGGCCTGTCCAGGCTGCCTCGGAGGCATCCGTTCATGCTGGGGCTGCACCCTGCGTGTGTGATGGAGGTGAGGACTGGGGCTGCGACGTGTGTTTGGGAAGGAGCTGAGGACCGAGGCCACGCTGCATGCGTATGATTACGATCAACGTCGGGATGATTCTGATTGGCATGGTGATGATTCCGATCGGCGTGGGGATGATTCCGATTGGCGTGGAGGTGATTCCAGTCTACGTGGGGATGATTCCGATTGATATTGGGATGATTCCGATAGGCATGGGGATGATTCCGATCGGCATGGGGGTGATTACGATTGATGTCGGGATGATTCCGATCGGCATGCGGATGATTCCTATTAGTGTGGGGATGATTCTGATCGATGTCGAGATGATTCTGATCGGCATGGGGATGATTCCTTTAATCTCCTTTTATGACAGGGATCCAATCTATTCACTTATAGGTCACAGTTCTTAGATGTGGCAATCTTTTGATTCCCACAAGAGTTAAAAATCTAATTTTAAATATCAATTTAAACATAAATGAATGTAATGATGTTGGTCACATTCACTTCTGCTAATTTGCTTTACAGGATGATCACAAACCCACAGCTAGCTGTCCAAGGAGATACCCACACCACCAAACATACCAGTGACCCCCCCAGCACTACTGGCAGATGGAGCTGTTTGCAAGAAATTCTGCTCTGAGAATTCTACGTATGTCCATTAGTTTATATATATATATATATATATATATATATATAAGACGTTTTTCAGCTGTCACGTCTGATTTCATCTTTACATTTGTTCTGATCCTTTCATCACTAAGAGCTACATCTGCTGTAGGTAGTGCCGTTTGCACTGATGCTGATATTTCTGCTTGAAGGATTATTTGTTGAGTAGAGCTCAGTATGGCTCCTTAATGTAAAATACACAGTCTTTATTTTTAATGTAGACCTAATATATTCAAGCGGAATCATTTTAAAAGCAGCTGACATTTTTAAGCAAGATCAGCTTCTCCTCAGCAAGAAAAAAAACAATGTCACTTTCAAAAATGCAAATACATATCGAATGGGACAACAAATATCATTGTAATACTGAATTGGAAGTTCTCTGCCAATTCCTCTGTGAGATGTACGGAATATCTTAGGGATCAACGTGACCTTGTGGGCAGTGGTGGCCTAATGGTTAATTAGGGAAGTGCAACCCCCAAGCAAATCAGCAGCATTTCACGCGACGGCATCCGCAGCTGAGGCCGTCTTTTGAACAGTAAATAAGCGTCTCTTTGGTTTTACGTCACTGTTGTTCTCCAAACCCGGCAAGGCCTTTACCAAGCTGTCCCTTCTGCAGTGGAAAACTGAAGCAAGCTGGAACCGCGCTGTAACTAGTCTCTCTTCTCAGTACAGCTCGGTTCCTGTGTGCCAGTGGAAAAGCACCGTAAGCTGGGGGGGGGAACCTGTAACCCCCCCCCAAGAAGCAGGGACCAATCGGTGGACAGAGGTGTGGAGAGTCTGCAGCATGGTTGCCACAGCATGGTCAACAAAGCAGGCCACTGCTATGCTTTCACACTGTCTCAGATGCCCAGAGGAAGCAATAAAGCCAAGAAGGCTGATAGGGACCCTTCAGTCTCACAGCTCCAATAAACCTGAGGACCTAAACCCAACCCCTAACTATAACCCCCGCGCCCCCCACCATGAGCACCAGGGCCAACTGGGAGAGACCACCTCACTCAGATTCCTCTTTGCACCCGTAAAGGAAGAGTACAGTGCAGTGCAGCATAGCACAGCACAGAACTGCAAATGCACAGAACAGCACAGCACAGAACTGCAAATGCACAGAACAGCACAGCACAGAACCGCAAATGCACAGAACAGCACAGCACAGAACCGCAAATGCACAGAATAGCACAGCACAGAACCGCAAATACACAGCACAGCGCATTCGTAGAGCATCACAAGCACAGCACAGGTCACTCCTGCCAGAAAGAACAGAACCTGAAAGAAATGAGATGTTCTGAGCACATGAGACCCTTGTGAATGGTGTAAATGTGCACTCCACTGGCAAACGGCACTGCTCGCTACATCCAGATGCCAATGTTGCTGTCAATGTGCAGAGGGGTGGGTTGGGCTATGTAAAGGCACAGCACCACTGAAAATGCCTGACTTTTAGCTAAAGTATCACTGAATCTCTCCTGCTGAAACTGTAAGGTCCACCTTGATGGACAGATTCAAGATTCAAAATTCTTTATGCGTCAGATTAAAAAGGAGCATGCAGCCTCTCGGCCAGGGCAGTGCCATGCTGGGGGCAGTAATAAGGGGTTACATATGACGACTCTGAGGGCAGTACCATGCCAAACACATTAACAAAACACAGTAAATAAAGGAGATAATTGGGCATGATCAGAAGATAAGCTCAGTGTGGCAACACAAAAGGCCCCCGTTTATGTTATGGCGGCTCTGACTCTGGCAGTGTGTGAAACAGGTGGGTACATTACAGCAGCTTCACAGCCTTCTGCCGGCGAGGAAGAGGGGCCTTTATAGCTGAATGGAATGCGAGAACAGCCAGGGACCACACAGGGAGCGCAGGGGAGGGTCAAAGCCTCAAGATGGCTAACGATTCACACAGCCCATCTGCTCCTAGGATCAGGAGTACGGCGAGAGCCTGGGGGGGCTTACGAGGAATTCGGCAGTGTGAAAACCAAATAAAAGCCCAGCTCCAGGACGTGCACAGATAAGGGAGGCATGTAGCAGGGACGTCACACGAAAGGCATGACAAACAACACGGAGCAGCAGAGGGAACAAGCAAGGGCATGTGTGTGCAGGGCCTGAACGCGGCGAAGATGCGGGGCAGCACAGGTAGCAGTGATGGCCACAGAGGCAGCATCTAGGACAGCACAGGCTGCAGCTAGGATGGCATAGGCTACATTGATGGCCATAAAGGCAGCACTGAGGACAGCACAGGCAGCACTGAGGACAGCACAGGCAGCACTGATAGCCATACATGCAACATCTAGGATGGCACCAGCTGCGCTGATGGCCATACAGACAGTGTCAAGGGCGACACAGGCAGTGCACAGGATGGCACAAGCAGACCTCAGCACTATTATGACTATAGCCTTTCAGACTGACAGCAGCTCATGGGACCTCCCCCCCCCCAAAAAAAATAAAAAAATAGAAACAGGAAGACAGTCAGACTTACCCTCCACCCAGAGCCGCTCGATGTCCGTTTCAATGGCCGCGACCCGCAAACCCACAGACAGAGCGCCGAGAACCAGCAGTCCAACGAAGAGCACCTTCCCACAGTGCCGCTGGATGTGACAGCCCAGAGAAAAAAGCAGAGCCTGGAAGCGGGCCCGGATCCAGAGCGGTGCCCTCTGGCCCACCGCCTTCCCCTGTGGTGATAGGAGCAGACACACAGACAACGTCATACTCTGATGTCACACGGTCATGCGCTACTCATCACTCATTGCGGAGGTTGTTAGGGCACGTTGGAAGCTTTTGACAATTCATTTTATTTTAAAATCCAGCTGCCATAAGTGATACTTTTCACAGAAAGACATCGCCACTAGGATAAGCTGTCAGAGAGCTCCTGCCTGATAGCTCCTGTTGGATAGCCCCTGCTGGATAGCTCCTGTCGGATCGCCCCTGCTGGATATCTCCAGTCGGATAGCCCCTGCTGGATATCTCCAGTCGGATAGCCCCTGCTGGATAGCTCCTGTCGGATAGCCCCTGCTGGATATCTCCAGTCGGATAGCCCCTGCTGGATAGCTCCAGTCGGATAGCCCCTGCTGGAT
>JAODUD010000043.1:135273-152278 GCA_026784285.1 Stomatorhinus walkeri | reverse complement strand
TGTCCCCCCCCCCCCCCCCCCCGAGAAATCGCAGATATAATCGCAGAGGCTAACAAAAGAAAGCCTTTTCTCACCCTTGTCAGTAACAAAGGCCATAGACTTTGCATATTAAACAATGGAACTTGAGACTAATACCAGATACATGTAGGTGCCGCGATGCTGCCGCCATCTTCATTCCTCAGTGATAATCATTCAAAGATGTAACGTCATTTAAAATACAAGGTCTTTGCTTGAAAAGCAGCCCTTCTCCATATATTCTAAACTTTCGCTTTCCCTATAATACTGTTCAGATTCAAAGCAGTTGATAAATAACCTGGTGTAACGAATAAACATGCAGAGGGCAAAGTTACGTGACCTGGACATCACTGGTGCCTCAGAGCTCCAGTTGTGCAGGTTTGGATCCAACCTCAGGCTCTGTGCGTGTGGAGCACGTATGTTCTCCTTATCACGTGGGTTTTCACTAGGTTCTCCGGCTTCCTCTGGCAGTCTAAGAACAATAAGTTTAGTGTCTCTCAAGTCCTTTTCGAAACGGATCCACTTGCAGTTCTCTGTCTGTGAGCTTTGAAGCTCGGATTGTTTCACTGTAATGATTAGTTACACAGCTTATAGGGAATTTCCATCACTACAGGATCCATGATCTTCTTTGATGATGTTCTACTTTTGTTATCCTAATTCTAACAAGTTATTTTACACCACAATAACCAAAACCATTGATAATTCATGCACCCACGATGATACAGTTCGTAGGTTCCATTCATGGTGTCACCCCTCCATGGGGCTGAACCAGGACTCCAGCACAGATGGTGCCCACCCCGGGCACAACCCAGACATGTGGGAAGGCAGGGAGCAGGGATGGTCAGAACATGCATTACACTGATTGACAGTAGATAAAAATTGGAATGTATAGCAACACCAGCAGCCATAATTGAGGTGTGTTATGTGTTAGACTGCAGGTAAGCCAAACTGAAGCTGTAGGAGTTCAGTCGAGATTTAGAGACTGAGATCAATTTGGCATCTCGAACAAAGGCCGATAAACCATCCACAATATAGGGGCCCTGTAGCAGAATGTGTTACCGCCCACTCTCACTTTATTTATATGTGGAATGACAAGGAAACCTGCAGACCCGAGTGGACAATGTGGCTTGTAAACTTGAAGTAATTCTGCCAGGTAGGCAGGAGCTAGAGCTTTAAGTGCCTTATATGTAAGCAGGAGAACTTTGAAGTCAGTTTTGAACCTAACAGGAAGCCAGTGCAAGGAACAAAGAGCAGGGGTTAGGTGTTCAAACTTCCTGCTCCTGGTGACAATTCCAGCCACCGCAAATTTGAATATGCTGCAAGGTAGTAGTAAATTTAGTAGTAAATTTATAGTGCACTTTACATTTTACAAATTTCAAAGCGCATACAGACAATGAGAAAACATTACATTAAAAACAGCATTAAAACGAGGAATAAAGCATTTAAACATTTAAGCAATCATTAAGAACATTGGCTAAAAAGAAACGTTTTCAGGCTTTCTTTAAAACGTCACAGTCTGTGGAGCCTCAAATGTGGAGGTAGGGCATTCCACAGCCATAGGGCAGCACAGGAAAAGGCCCTATCTCCAGAGGTACGGGAGGGAGAAGAAGGTGTGCATTGGTGGAGCGGAGAGTGCGTGGGTGACAGTGGGGGGTGAGGAGTTCTTTTAAGTATACAGGCACATTACCATGCAGACACTGGAAGGTAAGCAGGGAGATTTTACAGGAGATCCGGGTAGAAACGGGAAGCCAGTGATGGGAACGGAGCACAGGGTGGTGTGCTCGTGTTTCCTCACTCTCATCAGGACCCCGGCAGCGCAGTTCTGAACATTTTCTGTGTTTTTTTTGCCAGGAATCCCAAAGAGAAGTGTGTGCGTTACAGTAATCCAGTCTGGAGGAGACAAAGGCATGCACTAGTTTTTCTGCATCAGAAAGGGGAAGTGTAGGCCGGAGTTTAGCAATATTTCTGAGATGGAAAAAGGAGATTTTGCAAATATGCTTGATATGGGTTTCAAAAGTAAGTTGAGGGTTTTGTTGTTGAATTTAGTGTGGAGTGCCAATTTGAATCACTTCAGTATTTGAGCTGTTAAGATGAAGGAAATTTTGCTTCATCCATGCCTTTATCTCATCCAGACAGGCGGTGAGTGTGGGGGTAGAGGAGGACGTAGATATCGAAGGGGCTGATGAAGTGAGAGGGGCCTCAGACGCATTGCTACCCAGCTTCATGTAGAGCTGGGTATCATCTGTGTAGCAGTGGAATGAGACCCTGCAGCTGCTGATGATGTGCCCAAGTGGAGCCATGTACAGGTTAAAAAGAATGGGCCCCACTACTGATCCCTGAGGAACACCACAGGTGACAGGGTGGCTCAATGATTTAGCATGTCCAATGGAGACGAAATCAGATCTGTCTGAGAGGTATGACTTGATCAAATCCAGGGCAGTGCCAGTGAACCCTGCAAGGTATTGTAGACGATGGAGGAGGATGTCGTGGTCAACTGTATTGAAGGCTGCTGACAGATCCAGAAGGACGAGGAGAGAAGAGGAACCACGGTCTGCAGTGATCAATAGGTCATTTGTGACCCGGATCAAAGCTGTTTTGGTACTGTGTGCGGAGCGGAAGCCAGATTGAAGTTTGTCCAGAATTTTATTGTCGTGTAGGTGTCGTTGAAGATGGACTGAAACCACTTTTTCCAGGACTTTCGAAAGGAAGGGGAGGTTGGAAATGGGTCTGTGATTCACCAGGACTTGAGGGTCCAGGTTAGGCTTTTTAAGGTGGGGTTTGATTATGGTTGATTTCAGAGTGTAGGGAACATAACCAAACTGGAGGGACTGGTTGATGATGGTAGTAATAAGGGGGCTGAGGGAGGCCATATTTACCTTGACCCAGACTGTTGGGAAGTAACTTCTCCAGAACCTTGGTATGTTAGACATAGGTCTGTAATTGCTGAGCTCCTGTGGATTCAAACTTGGCTTGTTCAGTAGTGGCCTGGTTACTGCTACTGTAAGTTCATAACAGGGACACATTCAGTTTGGCAGTTATAGGTCTTGCCAGAACTCCCAGGTATTCTTTAAGAAGCTTAGTGGGGATTGGGTCCAGTGGAAAAGTGGTTTGCTTGAACTTAATTATAATAGTTTTTGCCTATTGTTTATTAATTAATTAAAAATGTTAAGGGAGTGTTCACATTCTGCTTGCATTGGAGTTGTGAGCATTTTGAACCTACTTGAAGCCTAATGTTTGTAATTTTATCATTAAAGAAGTTAAAATGTTCACTTTCTGATGAACATAAAATGTTAATATTTATTGTTAATTGTCATGATCCGTCTGTCCGAGCCTCGTGTGTGCCACGCCTCCCACGCTACCCTGTATTCTACCCCGATGGAAATCACCTGTTGTCAATCGTGCTCATCTGTTTCCTGTTTGTTCTTGCCCGTCTTACGTATTTAGTCTGCGTCTTAGTCAGTCCTGTCAGATCGGTCATTGTGGTGTTCTGTGGTGTTTACCCTGTCAGTCTTCCTAAATAAACACGTATTCTCTGGATTTACCCGCTTTCGTCGTTTTACCTGCCTCACGCCGCCAACACCCTGTACAGCTTTACCCAGCGACGTGACATTAATATTGTGGTCTAATACTACTTACAATATTATTTCTATATTCATTCAGTGCATTTCTATGCTCTGTTCCTAATAGTTGCTAGATTTAGGGGATGGGATGGAGCACGTGGGTCAAGGTCAAACATGATTTAAAGGTGGGGGAATAAACAGATATAAGATGGCAAGGCTGTGGCCTGGGTGCTGCTCTCAGTCAGGCAGGTAATGTAGGGGAAGCTGTGTGCCGGAGCACGTGGGTCCAGGCCGAACATGATCTAAAGGTGGGGGAATAAACAGATTTAAGATGGCAAGGCTGTGGACTGGGTGCTGCTCTAAGGCAGATAATTTACTTGCCATGTTTTGAGATAACATAAATGATCCCCTCCAGTTAGGATGAAGACCATCCTATTTAGAAAAACCAAAAAAGGTCCCAATTATCAATTTAGGCAATTTTTTGAGATGCACACCAAGTCTCTAACCAGCAGTTTAAGGAGATTAGCCTACTATAGGTTCTATAGAATTGGTAAGGGACCAGAGACAATTAGATTCTGGCATTTTGTTTTAGCTTTTGCACACAAAAACATCTAGAATAATCACATCCATCACTCAATTCATTAAATAAAGGATAAAATCCATCATACCGGAATTATTTCCTTTACGCACAGCTGTAGTATGGCCTTGTCCAGGAAACCCCCATGAAACGCACCTTCATCCCGTATCTCCGAAAGAAGCTGGATCCAATATTCCATACCCTGTTTCCAGAGGATGCCCCACCAACTCTAAATGTGCTGGTTTGCTGTACTGATACCAGTGATTTGATAGCAAGCAATTTGCTCTCCCGGAAAGTCGTCTCCCTGGTCCGTGCGCAAACGTACATGCAGCTCATGTACACGGCCGCTTTCTGTACCGCGGTCAGTCCATATAAGTTTAGGACAGCTATTTAATGTTTCTAAGGATTCTACAAAATGGCCCCCAACAATTCTTGGGTCACTGTTCGCTTTATAGGTATTCAGCCGAATTATCTTCCGAGAGAAGCCGTCGATGCACCCATTAATGCACAAACCAAATGATTTGAACTTGTCACATGATTCGATGTGCCATAGATAACTGGGTTCCTTTGAGGTCCCTTTGCTTCCTGTGAAGTTTCCGCTGCTGTCTGTATGTTCCTAACGTCTTCTTTTTTAACTTACTTTTCTTGGCACTTTGTGTACATCCATCTATACCCATGCATTTTTCCTGGACCCTGCAATTGTTCCTGGATGAAGTCAATTACTTGACATATTAGTGGAGTTCTTCCGCCGGCTGAGTCTGTTGTCTTTCAGAATATGCATGAAATGAGTCCTGCTGATGATCATTCCATGACTTTGTGCAAGAACAGTTAGAATACAACATCCATGGTTAAAATAAAACTGAATCAGCTGAATCCTGTCCAGTGTAAGCTGTGTGGATGTATCTGTCGGCCTAAAACACAGAGTAAATTATCTTGTGCGCACAAGTTTTTTCTTGTGCACACACGATTTGAAAAAACCATTCTATGGGACTTTGGAGGCTCCGTACAATATAAATAACAAACATAAAACTTTTTTTTTTATGATTTCTTCACCGGAGTAGTGGATTTAAGTAAAGAGCTATGATGCTGCTGGAAATGGCTTTGCATAGTAGTAGCATTAGCCGCTGTGTACAGCATTATTTTCCTACAATGCTTTCAGGTGGTTTGTGTTTTGTCTGTTAACCTTTTGCCCTTTATATTTTCTGCCAGGTACCCAAAATGTTGCCACACAAAAGATTTTAAAGTGTCTGGGGCATCTACTATGGTAATTTCATCAGATGCTGACATGCTTACAGCAGCTGATTTGCAACGCCTTCGCGAGACCGCTTTTCATTCCGACAAGAAATCTTATGTTGTAATATCGCGAGATCTCGCGACACGAGGGAAATGTGGCAGTCCTTCAGAGAGTCTTTGCAGGTGAGGGCTGTGCTCAATCTATCTCTAGCTGCTGTTATCCTGAGGGTTGTTAATGTAGCAGATCTCTCAGAAGAGATGCTGGCTGTTCCTTCCTGTCACTGCAGTGTTCACTGTCGTCGCATCACAGTCAGCATCACAGTCATGCTGGAAGCTGCTGGAAAATCTTCTATTCGGGCATCATAATGTGTCACAATTGTTCAATCTCTGATCAGCACTGTTCAGCTGTGAGGGAAGAGCAGTGCTAATGATGTAGGTGGATGCTGTTACATTGGTGCCTTTGAAAGCAGCCTTGGAATGCAAGTGCCTACAGGGAGCTGATGCTGAAGGACAGGGCGTCACACAACAGCATTTCAGCCAATTAAAAAGCAGATGTGCAGCTGCATTCCGAATCATCTGAATCACAGTGATTTCACAGTAGAAGCTGATAGGCCGGCTAGGAAATAATTTCCACTGCAAACAACATTCATACATTTCACTGTGCAAATATCTGTGTGTAGGACACAAATGTGATGATGGCTTCCAGGCAAAAGCAACTAGTAATTCAGACAACCCACGTACAAAAGTCTGTGATCACAGTAGGATGTAAACGTGTAGGAACCCCTGGCTGCCTTGCACCCGGCTGATCCATTAAGAAACAACAGAAGGCTAGAGCCAGAGTTGCTATGGTAACTGTCTGTGAACTTTTTCAGTTTGTTGTTTCTATAAGTGTGTAAAGAATGATAGAGTACAGTCTACGCTAGCAGACTACACTGGAGCTGTGGGAATTCCTGTGTTTACAACTGCTGAAATGAGTTTTAGAGCATGTACCAGTAACTACCAGTAACTAGATGCTTCAGCAAGGCTTTATGCAAAGCTGTTCATTAATACAGTTATGGTATAAATGGGTACATCCCCCTGACCCATTTCAGAGATAGGAATGTCCTGGTCAGGCACTGTTTCCACAGCTAGTTTGCTCTTGATCAGCTCCTGTATTCCAAAACAAAGGGGATACTTTGCGCAGGCGTGACACGGGGGGTGGGGCAGAGGGTATACTAGGGACCAGTACTGAGGGCTGTAAGTAGCAGTTTTTCTGCAGAGGGTATACTAGGGACCAGTACAGAGAGCAGTAAGTGCCAGTTTTTTTGCAGAGGGTATACTAGGCACCAGTACTGAGGCCTGTAAGTGGCAGTTTTTTTGCAGAGGGTATACTAGGGACCAGTACTGAGGGCTGAAAGTGGCAGTTATTTTACAGACGGTATACTAGAGACCAACACTGAGGGCTGTAAGTTGCAGTTTTTGCAGAGGGTATACTAGGGATCAGTGCTGAGGGCTGTAAGTGGCAGGTTTTCAGCAAATGGTATACTAGAGACCAACACTGAGGGCTGTAAGTTGCAGTTTTTTGCAGAGGGTATACTAGGGATCAGTACTGAGGGCTGTAAGTGGCAGTTTTTCAGCAAAGGGTATACTAGAGACCAACATCGAGGGCTGTAAGTTGCAGTTTTTTGCAGAGGGTATACTAGGGATCAGTACTGAGGGCTGTAAGTGGCAGTTTTCAATAAGGCTCCTTACTGGCACTGAGGGTTATTTTATCATTTTCTTACTCCATTATGTTGGCCTGGATAACTGGCTCTACTTAACAAACCACAGACTCAGAATGTGAAAGTTGAGGAGAGCAGCACATCATCCTGTGCCTGAGCACCACCACCATAATTGTCTGCCACTATTGCTGTACAAAGTGGCCACATACCCTTGGTACACAGTGCAGTGTAGAGGGTCTATAACTCCCTCTGTGTCCTTTGTCCATTACTGGAAGGTACATGGTGCAAGACTCACTTTGACATTCAACAGGGAATAAGTCCCGTAAATCACCCAAAACAAGCTGCTGTACCCTTATTCACATGTACCCTTATTCACATTGAAATGCTACACTGACACAACTAGTTTGTACTAAAATCAGTATGAAACAGCCTTCAATTAATATCAGTGGAATCAACACAGACAAAGCTGAAGTCTGCTTATGCTGTGGTGGGGAGTCCCGCAGAAGTCAGGACAGAGCTCACACACAGCGGGGGAACACGCGACTTTTGTGAAGGGGCTTTTTCTGCCTCAGTGTCACAAACTGATGGGAAGCCGTTTCATAAAGAGTCCAGGCAAAGGGACGGCCCCATGTTTTCTGAACGCCGTCCTGCCTGGCTCCACACTATGAAAGCACATTTAAATAACCAACACAGATAAAACGATCATGATGAACCCAAAAACTGATCTAAACTCAATGAAGTGACTTTAAAACTCAAAACTTTGGTAGCTGATGCTTTTCAGTTTGAATGCAAATAGCTAAATGCTTGTTAAATAATGAAGAGCTGAATACATAGTGTGAGCTGTGGTGGAAAGCAAGGTCTCTTTTCATGGTATCTCATTGCTTTCCTGAATCTCCTAATGCCACAGTCAGGGTGGATCTCTTGAAGTCAGAATAGTGATGTAAAATAACATTCCTTAACTATACCTTTAGGATATTTAAAATGATTTAGTGTAATAATATTGAGTATTTGTCGAGGTATAATTGGATTTGCAGTTTGTGTTTTAAAAAAAATCCATACGGTCTTTAAATGATACAGACCCTCTGTCACGGACTTGAGTCATGGCGCAGCTGGGAAAAGGTGACGATCTGCTTTGTGGCTCTGAGACAAGGCGTCTATTAACAAAGCACAAGACCAAGGGAAAAACAATGAAACCAGAAGGACCACAAGGGGTCAAAAATAGAGAAAAACTGCAGAACAAATAGACTCAAGTAACACAACCAGGAAAACAGAACCAACCAGGATTACACTACGAAATACCAAAAGGAAATAAATTCAGGGAAAAAGGGAATAGTAGGGGCAAGAACAAGCAGGGGAATACAGGCAGGAATGTGAGCACAGGCACATAACACAATAACTGATAGACTGAGCGAGTGCAAGAACCTAAATACATACAGGGAATCAGGGCAAAGAAAGGGCAGGTGTACTTCATAGTCAAATCAAAAGCAACACAAGTTCACAGGAAACAGGTGGGGTGGATTACAGTTAACTAGCAAAAACACTGCTCTAGAAACTAGGAAACAAAACCAAGGACTGACTACACTAGGAAAGACTGAGAAGAAATATAAGCAAAACCAAAATCAAACAGCACACTTTAAATCAGTTTTATTTTTAATGCTTCTTTCTCTGGAGTACTGATTTGAGTTAGGGTTTTGTAATACAGCAATCATCACATAACGTCATACCTCTGTTATTTAGAACTATGACCAAAACTGAGATGGGCTTGAAAGGATCATTTTGTGATAAACAATGATTTCTGGGAATTATTTATACCATGACACAACCCACTTACACGAACATGTACAAGAATGCACCAAAAAGGCATCTCATCCAGCCATCCATCCCTTTTTCTGAAACCGCTTCTCCTAGCCAGGGATGCAGAGAGGTCTGGATCTTATCCTGGAGGCTATGATCGCAAGGCAGGGAACACACCAGGATGAGCTGCCAACCCATAAAGGCATTTTCAGGAATAATCACAATATATCACATTTGTATGATGATAAATTAAACAGTATTATGCATAAAATTAACACTAGTATTTAGTCATAAGTTTACTATTGGTGTCCTCTCCCCACTCTCAGTTTATGCTAAGTTAGGGAAGGTGATCTTCAGTCAGGTGAGCAGAGTTTTCTATAGGCATGCAGGACACAGACAGACATCAAGAGACCTACTGCAGTCATCTCCTGAACTCTTTCCAGTAAGTTGTTAAGCTCTTATATCTGTCTGTCCTGAATAGTGTACATGAAGCACATTGATGAAGGGTGCAAATCTGGCAAGATGTTTACATGTAGCCATGCAGTTTCTACATTCTAATGCACACTGTGTAGTTTAACACGTAAGCTAAAATACATCATACACATGCTAAAGTACATACATTTGCTGGACTTCCATACTGAACATTTAGTAGCAGCCTGCTACAAAATCCTCAGACATCAAACTGTAAACTCCATCAATTGAACATTTGAATTTTCCCTTTTAAAGACAGTGTCACCTGCAACTGATTAGAAATTTTAACTAGTAGTCTTAGTAGGTGATCCAGGGGACTAACATAATTGGTGCAGATGCCAAGGTAAATGGCCAGCAGGGTAAAAAAAATATCTGTACAGTAATCATATGTTCATATGTGTTGTCAGGTAAGGTATCCACAAAACAACAGGCAACTTTTTACGTGGGATCTTTTATTCAATGCAGGATCTCCACTGAACTGGGACAATTAACCTTCCTTATAAAAAGAAAATTACAATTTGGCCTACGTAAAAAAAATCCAGATTTAAGAAAACCCTTAAATCAGGCAAACAAGAAGTTTTATAAAACCCCTTATTCTCATTCAAAGGTAGAAAATAAATAAAGAAAACAGGAAAAAGATCCCCAGTACAATTACAGTAGTGGCAGTCCCCTTTTATCAGTCGTTTCACTACACGTGGCTTCCTCAACATATCTCTTCACCCAACACATCTTCACATGCTATTACATCAGCTCTATCTACAGATATAATTTGAAAGAATATTCAATACTGAAATTTTGATATTTCTTAATAAAGAACTAAATATTTAATCGGGTGTCCTAATTTTTTCACATGACTGTAGCTAATAACTCTCTCAGCTTTGCTTGCTCTTCCACCGTACATCCTAAGTCCAGATGATCGAAAAGAGCTGCCTGATTACTATCATCACCAGCTCCCTCATGTCCACCGACACCTGCTCAGTATCGGCAGAGATGCGCTGATATCTCACTTCACAAGGTCCTGGATTGGCGACCAAACACCATTACTTGCTCTAGGCTGGAGCCATACATTCTCCTGGCCGAAATTAATTAGCTTTACGGGAACCTGATTACGATCAGACATAACTAGTGTGGGCATAACCAAAATACCTGCTGGCAGAGCCGTATTCCGAGGTTCTAACAACCATTGTCTCCCTCTGTCCATCCCCCTAGGGCATCCTCGCATCGTAACATAAACCACTGAAAAGGCAGGTACGTGTATGGTCTCCTTTCCTGCTACTTTAACATCCTTACTTTCTCAATTTCACAGCCTTACATTCACTGGAAACCATCCCTCCAATCGGAGTCTAACTGTGCTTCCAAAGAACACTCAAACTTAACATGAACCAAGTGATGACAACGACTAATGATATTCATTTCTATTATACAGGCTGGTGAAGTCCAGGACTGGTGTGGGTCTTTCACCACCAAAAATCCACAACCGGAAATTCTCATGCCCTTGGTTTCAATCTCTATTCCTATTTCTGGGTACCTTTGCCCTTACAGGAGGATCTTACAAAGTCCACTGGAAGAATCACGGGAGTCTCTGACATATTTTCTGAGATTTCACCTGAGCACAGGGCCCCGAATTCCCTCAATAAACTGATCTCTCAACTCAATTTGGATGTTGGTGATTGCATGAGGGTTTTCCTTCACCACCTGGGACAGTGCTCGTGATAAAGTATGGGAAGAGGAAACAATGCTTTCACGCTCTCCATGTCTACGACTAAAAAAGGTCATGCAAAAGTAGAGGACCACTTCGCTTATCAGAGAAGGCTTCTCTAAGATAATTAAAGAGGTCACTCGCCACATCGTTATCATGAAATCCACTTCTTCCTTCAAGGTTCTGAGAAGGCGTTCTGGTATCCTATAACTCATAGGTTTTACAACCGCATCAGGTTTTAAGCAAATATCATGTTCTACCAAATGTGTACAACCTGGATGTTCCTTAAACACATCTGGACTGAGTAAGGTTTTCACCTGCTTTTGTTGCTCTTCTGTGAGATGGCTCAGATCCACTTCAGGGGCTAATGGTAGAGGCAAGTACTGATGACGCTGAGCATCTGCCATATGTGCTTGAGCCAGCTCACTCATATCTTTCATCTGTACCACATATGAAATAACATTGACAGACCCCTGGTCCCCTTCCCAAGTCTATCTTAAGAGGGAAAGTGGAACCTTCGCTTTAACTAATTTTAAGGGGAAAACTTCAGGATATTTCGTTGCATAATCTGTAACCGCCAACATGTACCGATTACCCATCTTGCTTTTCTCCACTGGACCAACAACATCCATACCCAGCCTCTTAAATAGGGTAGCAATAGTGCCTTTAACTGATGTCAACTGACACTGAGGGCCACTCTTACAGAATCTAGCCACATCAGACTGCAAGCCAGGCCAATAGAAATGCTGTTTAATGCGAGCTATAGTCTCATAGTCTCTATGTTTCCCAAGATGACCAACCCAGGGGATGGAGTGACCCAAGGTAAGTACAAGGTACTGAGCCGTACTGGGAACCACCGATTGCACAACTGACCCTTGTCGTCGATACAACACACCTCTCTGCAAGAAGTACTCTTCATCCAGTCCACCAGCCTCAGCTCCTGTCTCCCTCTCCCTTACCCCACAAAGAAGGGAGCCAAACTTGGATCCTTTTCCTGCATTTCAACCATGTTAACTGGGATCTCATAGCCCAAGGGCATGTCAGCAGCTACACCATCCGATGAATTTAAAACAGTGTGGTGGAATTTTTCTTGCCTTCTCTGGCTCCGTGACTTAGTAGACTCCCCAGGCTGTCTCCAAGTCAACACCAAAAAAGGCAGCACACTGAGGGTTGATGAAGGCTATTCCGTATGTTTAGCTTGGGTCCTGGTAACCACCATATTACAGTTGTGGATTGGAGATAGCATATCCCGCCCCAAAACCACTGAAAAAGGCACACGATCAGCAACTCCAACCGTTAATACATAGGCCCGACCACGGATCTCAATATAAACTATTATTCTAACAGAAATGGTTTGATATGTACCAGACATAGATTTTAATTCCGGACATGGCAACAGACACATTTGGGTGAGCTGGGCTGGATTCCGAGGGCACCGAGGCTTGGTATGACCATCCTGTCCACACACATAACAAACCGGTATTTTACCTTGCTCTGTTGCTGACTGACTCTCTCTCATGAGGGGATTACTCACACCCAATGTATGATTTTGCAGGTACTGGGCGGGCATTTGCCTGTGGGAGTCGCTTGCAGTTTTCCATGCTGCAACTCCATGGTTCCACCTTCCTGCGAGCAGCTACAAACACATCAGCTATATTGGCTGCCTCAGCAACAGATACTGGATCATGTTCCTTAATCCAAACCTGCAACTCTGGGGACAACATCCTGAGATACTGTTCCAGAATAATTACTTTGTATTTTGTTTATTTACATTAAGAATTTTACTAGCAATGAAGGCTAGACAAGCGTTCCATCACATTGGAATCACTGGGCATTCCAAGTTCCTTTGTTACAGGAAACATAATTCGCCAGCTGAACCCATCTACCTAAAGCATCTTAGATATGTTGAGGGAGGATTAGGCAATAGCAAAATAGCTATAAAGAATGACGTTAGTCAAGCGTTACATCAAAAGTTATTCAAATGCATATATAAATATTCTGAGGAGAATATGCATGTGTAACTTCTACTTACTTGTAGCATGAGGGTGAAATTGTGAGCTAGCAACTGTGACCACAATGACAAAAGCCTTCAAGCTGGGAATTGGTATGGCATATAGAGCTCTTAGCATATTAGCTCATATTTCCTGAGCAATAGACCAGTTATTTATCACCATGCTTCCTGTAATCGGTTGCAGTTTCTCTGCAATTGAACAGGATGATGCGCTAAACCTACAGTTTGTTCATACGATTAGAAAGATATCCCTGCTATGAGAGACGACACCTTTGATAAATGGAAACCATTAGGCAAAGACTTTGGCTTCCATACAACAAGAAGGGGGTGCAAAATTAACAGACGTGGGTTTGTCCGCTTGTGTAGATCTTGATCAGTATGTTGGTTTTTTAAAGGATCAAACAGACTTTCAAAAAACTTTATTTTAATGCAACATACAAGTGATCATACCAAACATGTTACCACACAAAATGCACACACAAACAAATAAATTAGTTTACCATTTAGTAAAGACAACGGCTTTAAATGTCTCTGGATTTGAAGACAATTTGATAGTGTAACACTGAGTCACAGTTTACTAGGAGACCACTCTGAGGCAGGAAAAACATTTTACAATTTTTGAAATGATAGATATCTAATGGTGAAGTGCTCTTGTCTGTTACAAGGCAGTGTAAACACCACACTGTTGGCATTACATGGAAATACTCCAATTTCCTATACAGCTTATTATTGCACAGTCCTTCCAAGGTTTCTCTCCAAAAGGCACTTTACCCTTTGCTATTCATTCCTCATCGCATGAAGGCTGAATTACATTTTTAACAGACTACACATACACACAACTGGCACTCAAGATTTATATAGAAAAATGGCATATAGTTAAAAAAATGTTGATACAAGTTGTGATAAAAGGTTTGTCACAGACAATCAGTGCAAATTGTGTCATGTGAAGTCCCCTTGTAGTTAGTGAACTTGAATATTTGTAACACATTTCAACTTCATTAAATATTTAAATAAGAAAAAAAAAATAGGTTTGCTCTGCACCGAGCCAGTCACCAGGGGAGGCACACAGATGTGCGCTGGCTGATCAGTGCACCCGGCCTGCGCTGAAGGATGTCAGTGTGGGCGAGAGAGACGCTCCTGTACTATTGCTACGTTTTCCATAGTCCAATGAGGCCAGACACCAGCCAATCACGAGACCCAAGACTGAGCCTGACACGCTCCACAATGGAAGCAGAAGTAGTAGAAGGTTACTTTGAGGTTCAGCGCAAGGAGATGATGTGGTGCTTTAGCAGCTGGACAACATAGCTCAGTCGGCGACGCAGGTCAGGACAGCAGCCGAGCTCAGAGAGTGCACTCAGGCTGAACGTATACGACACGCGCTCCTGGCTGATGTAGGTTACCGTGTAGAAATCAGAACTCTTACTCAAAATGATCTTTGTATGGTCAGTATAGAAATTCACCTGGAGAAGGGAATATAGACACACTTACTTACTTCCTAAGACACCAATGGCATTTATTACTCAAAATATATGCAAGTGTGACAGTCTCACCTGCACGGTGCCGTTATTGAAGAGCATGACAAGCGCATGGTCAGTCTTGACCCACTGCAGCAGCAAGGGTGACGAAAGAGTGTGGTCTATGCAAGGAAGATCACCACCCTGTAAAGTCACAGATTCCACATTCTGAATTGGGAAAGAAGGATACGAAGGATAGACCAACTCATCAACCAACTGACTAGTAAACCAAAAGAGAAGTCCCTTACCTCCATGAGGTTCTGCTCCATGTATCTGGCCATGTACCCTACAACCTGCATCTGAGCCTGCAGCTGAGATGGGACAGTACATGCCTGGAAAATGAAGTTCTTGCTGCTGGTCAAGTAGTAGCACACAGTCCTGCAGAAGAGAAGTAAAATTGCTCACAGTCTTGACAAAGTTACTGCTGTATTGCAAAGGCTTTTTACAGTGGTTAGTCTTACTTGCGCTGGTCACACAAACTGAGGTGAGTCCCATCATTGAACAAAACACCAATGTCCTGGTTGGAGAGCTGGTAGCCAAAGCCATACTTGTTGGAATAATCAACCCACTTCGTGACCCAGACAAACTGGGGACTGATCAAGCAGGGGGGATTTACAGAGGCTAAAAGAAAGGCAATTCCTTACATCAAGGAAGGCAACCTAAAGTTCAGAGAATCCATTACATTTTTAGAACATGTTGCAGAAGCATTAAAAACCCTAGTCTGGAATGTTACCTGGAGGCATCGAGGACAAACAGTCACGCAGAACTTTAATGACTAATTGTGCCACCGTGGCAGGTGTAAGGCCATCTTCAGAAGCTACAAGAGAGGAAACACAGGATAACAGTGCCGCTCACCAGACAACAGGCATTACGTTACATTTTGAGAATCTAAAGGCAAGATCAACACATCAACCAAGAGGCCAGTAAACCATTCAGACCAAAAGAGAAGCCACAATATATTAATACTATGAATCCAAGATAAGCAAAGGTACCTTTTGGCATGGTGCCTCTGAGGGGGCTGGAATTTTGGGCCTCATCCTCTGTTTGGGTGGTCAGTGGACTCTTGGCAACCCGATTCACACAAGATAAACCTGATTTCCTTGACCTATGCTTCGCCTGGATGCTCAAGACACTGTTCATGACCTCATGAATACAGGACAAACTGGACTTCCTTGACCCATTCTGTGTCTGGGTGGTCAATGAGCTGTTTGTGACCTGATGAACACTGAACTTCCTTGACTCCACCTCTGCCTGAATGGTCTTTGGGCTGTGTGTGACCTGATGATCACTGGTTGAGCTGGATTTCCTTGACTCCTCCACTGTCTGGATGGTCCGTGGGCTGTTTGTGACCTGATGAACACTGGCTGAACTTGATTTCCTGGACTCCGCCTCTGTCTGGATTTTCAAAGGGCTATTCTTTTCCTGTTGAATACTGGATGAAATGGACTTCATTGACTCCTGTACCTGGATAGTCAATGCCCTTTTGATGACCTTATGAAGACTGTGCGATCTGGTCTGTGGTGGGGGGGGGGGGGGTCACAAAAACCAGTCCTGTTAAATTAAAAACCATGGCTCTCAAGGGAGCATCATCTGACTATGATTTGGATAACAGGAACATACCTTATTTTTCTTCACTGTTTTATAGCTCATCTGCCGGCTGATGGAGCTTTTGACAAAGCACGTCACATGTTTGGAAATATCATCCCGTTCCTCACAAGACGACTTTTCAGCTGCAAAGACAGGAGGTGATGCCTCGGAAACTTGAACCAAATGAACAAAGATGCTAGATTTGGTGGGTTTGCGCTGAACAAGCGTACCTTTTAATCTCTTCTTCTGAAACAAGCTCTTGGCCACCTTGGTGAAGAATGTCTTCACAGGACTAGGAGGTTTGAGCTTTGGCAGAGTCACACAACTACTAGGGGGAAGTGTGTTGGGGGTGAAGCCCTAGGGAGGGGGTGTAAGTCACTTCAGTTAAACAAAATATTACACGGGAGGTGTAAATCTCACAAGCTAATATTCCTCACTGAAACCTTTCACATGTTCTTACCTTAGTAAAGAACTCATGACGCAGGATCTGGTCTAGAGTGAGGCGATCGCATGGATTTTTCTGCAAAATCCCAGAAATCAGCTTCTGAGCTGCTGAAGAAAGGGTCGTGGGTAGTGTGTATTTTACATCCTTGATACACTTGTAGGTCTCCTGCAAATCCAGGGTCTCAAAGGGTGGATTGCCAACCAGCAACGTGTACCTGTGCGAGAAAAGCAACATTTGTTTTTCATCTACAAGTGACGTAAAAATGCAAAATGTTATGGTGCCCATGCATGATTGTGGCACAGAGAAGAATGAGTATGATACAAGCATGAAATAACAGAATAGAATGAAAGAAGTTAAAGGACACCCCGGTTCCTATCAAGTGTGCCCCCCCCCCCCCCC
>JAODUD010000043.1:111296-126165 GCA_026784285.1 Stomatorhinus walkeri | reverse complement strand
CTATTTCAGAGACAATGGCGAAAACAATAATAAAAAAGGAATTTCTAGAAATGTGAAGTGAAGACTTCATGATGTCCGAAGTAGAGGAATGCCAATTGAATGTATCTGGTAGTACCTATCCCTGTGGATGCCGCTGTTAACGCAGTCAGCTCAACAAGCCGAACAATGACAGATACGATAAAACCAACAAAAGACAAAGGCTGGACTGAAAATCCGTTGAATCAGTATCTTTTCTCTAAGTGTGGTTAACAGCTACCGGATCAAGTGTGTAACCGCTGTCTCCTGTCAAATAGTAGGCTACATGGAAATATCAGTCAAAGAAAAATGTACATATAGGAATGAAACTGCTTTCAGTTAAGTCAGTAGCAATATCACATCACGGATGCCAGACATTGCTGCAAATTGCATTGTAATTGGCCTGTATATTTACATTAGGGAAACTTCATGTTTGGGCCGCCGCAATTAGTCTACGTACTCGATGACATCGATGCTGAAAATGCGTTGACATCAATATTTTAGATCGACACATCTTTTTATTTTTTTAAATAAAATTACCTTTATTATTTCTAAAACGCTCCAATTAATTATAACAAGTGTTTTAGTTTAATATGACTGCTTAAATAGGAGGGTAGTTCCAATTATTACAAAAGAAAAACGGTGTTTTACACTACAAACTACGATGACAGAACACAGCGGCGCTATAGTGCACTGCAGGAGAAAACTCACAGGCACTATTCCGGACAAGGGACCGCCAGAGTAGGCAAACCTGTGCTGTCTATTCATCTTTATTAAATTAGCATTGAAACGGAGAGCTTTTTAATCTTTTGTCCTTGTAGCTTCTTAACACACTCAACCTTCCTACTACCTCCATTGAATAAGTGTCTATGAAAATGCTTAGGCTAAAATCTAGGCGCATCCTATGTTGATTGATGGTGCCAGTGTGTGCGTTGGTGCACGTTGTACTGGGACCAGTGTCATCTCGTAAACTGAAACCGAAATGAAGACGGACACCCAATACAAGAAAATAACCCATGAACTGAATTAAAAATGAAAACCATATCCACAAAAAAAAACCCGTCTAAACTTTAATCTGCAAATAGTACCGCCACACAGGCAACATCGTTTTACCTTGTTTAACCACAGCATCTCTTCTTTTAAAAGATACTGTGGTCGCTGATCTGTCCCTTCCTTCATCGCGACTTCGGAAAGACGGATATATAGATAGATATAAACAGATATAATTAAACCCGAAGTTTCTATCTGAATGTCGCCACGTACCTACGACAGCAAAGTCATTCAGGGTACGTTTTGTTTATATTGTTCCTTTATAGATCCCAAAATCTTGGTATAAATGTTCCCATGAATAATGTTTCGTTCGTACGAAGCCTCTTTAAATGAGCACCCCAAGATCCCCATGTAATATCCTACGTAAATAAACGGATACGTTGAAGATTACTATAGCAGCCCTGAATATAGCGTATTTGACTTTGCAGGGGGGAGTTAGTGTCATCTCAGATAAATAGGTAGGTAGGTGGCGAGTCACTGTAGAATTAGTAAGAAATACCGTAGTTATTAATCTTGACGGTATAGGCCTTATTGGAGGCTCCGCTCATCCCCGCCGTCTGCGTCGCTGCTCGCTTCTCTGCCTCCTGCCGTTTGCCTGCAATTTCCTCTTGGATTTTCTTTTGCTCCTGGGCCAGGACGTCCCGGACACGCTTCCTTTCGCATTTCTCTATGACACATTTTATCTCCCGGAGGTCGCTCTCTAGCTCGGTGATCTAAGGGGAATGACAGTGACCGATACCGATACACAGATTACTCATCGATCTAGACTGAACAACCAGGGACCTGGACCGGACCTTTACCCAGCCCCTCGATTAACCTAACCAGACAAACAAAGCATTAGTTAATTTTATTACTGAATCATAAACCGATATCAAACCATAAACATTAAATTCAGTGTTCTACCGAGCCAAATTATGACGCGCTTCCTACAACAGCCAATTTATGCAATGTGGCGATGTCAGCACATTTTAAGTACTTGCCTGCTCGCCAATATCCATCTTGACGGTATGAAACAGACCTGCAGTTCCTAAACAAGCGGCCGCCAGCACCATCAAGAAAGCGAAGCCCGGAAGTGCCGAACGGGCACCAGGTCCCGCAGCATGTTCTAGAAACGAGGAAGACTTCCGGTGGTTTGGTTTCAAAATAAAATCCATTCTAAAAATTGTCTGTGGGAAACTTCATCCTCATACGACCCTCTAAAAAGACCTCATTTAAGGATACTTTTAGACATCTACCCATATAGATCAGAAATATAAATTCTGTTATTTGCAGAAAAGCATTATTCTAAAATTGCATAACAAGTGGATCAAAGAAACAATTGTTAAAACGTCGTTTTTCTAGAAAATATGTTTTTTTTTAAATCTCCAGAATGAACACAGATTGTAATTCCATATTATATCAGATGCATCAGAACTTCACTTTACTCATGAAGTTTGGTTCTTAAATGTACTCTTTGACACATCAAACAGATTAAGTTATATATAGAAAAAAGCACCAGAAGAATTTCATCCTGTCTGTAGGAACAATGTAATTTAGATCATGTCTCATGTAGCCTGACAGCTGGCTGAATTTAGGAAGAGGCTTCTTAAATGTGTGCTTTTTGGCACTGTAGTTTTAAAAAGTAGTCTAATGGTTCATAAATGGGCTACAATCACATGGTAGCTCTATAAGAAATGTCAAATATGAAGATGACACAATCATTGCCACCACCTCTGACAGCAATGAAACAGTATCAGATAGTGGTGGACAAAGTATTCCCCTGGGGCACTGACAATGACCTCCAGCTGAACAATTGCAGAACCTTTGAGAATGCTCTGGACTTCAGGCACCCTCAGAACACCAAAGCCCGCACTCCATATCAACACCCAACAAATTACACTAACAGATTCTTTCACATTTCTGGGCACCTCCATCTGCAGTTCCCTAAAATTGTGTATTAATTCACACATTGTCAAGACTAGGAAGACTCCAGTGAATTGTCACCAAGGCCTAAAAGATCTGTGCTCTGCCCTGTCATTTGTTGAACTGCCACACACTCAATGCACCACTAAATGTGGCAAAGGAATCATGCATTATCCCTCACATCCTAATCAGAATCAGTTTCAGCTGCTTCCCTCAGGTAGAAGATACAGATCACTAACCATCAAAACAACCCACTTCAAGAACAGCTTCTCCCCCATTTTCTGTTGCTTTTTGATTAATAACAATGTAATACTTGCACAATTTCAGTCTTTACTTTCTATACTTGCAGTATATGTACAGATGTATGTTGTCTGTACTGTACTTGTCACCTTCCAGTATTGCACTATTTAAACTTTCACAAACTTCTATATTCATCACCTACCTTGTGTTTACACCTCTGTTGTGTTTTTATTTTGTCCACATTATGTCTAATTGTTAATTATCTAATCTTATGGTGTCTCCAAGTGTATCAAGCTATGTAAACACAAATTTTCACCACCTTGGTTGAGCGACAAGAGGTTCTGATTAAGATTTTGAAGTTCACCATCCATCTCACCTATGGTTTACTTTAAAGGGGAATTGCACCACCACTTGATTTAACTCCTATGGAATAGTTTGAAAAGCATACAACACAACTTTTCCACCGCACCAAGTACCATACTTTTGGTACTTTGGTACCAGGATCTGAAGTACCAATTCATCTGGGGTACTTTAGTACTTCAGTGTGGGACTTGAAATGCTTTCTGTCTTTTGGTTATGCAAATAACCTTCCTCTGAATCGCAGTACAACTGCAATCTAAAAAAGTTACAATCTCAGAAAACAATGATAAACAATGTAAAAGATAATGATTGTGATTTGGATGGAAGAAAGGATACAAAAAAAGATCAGGATGGCATGACAAGAAATGTAAAAAAGCATTTTGTTTAATATAGTAGAACAGAATGCATATAGTATGCAATCCTGGTGATGTGATTTTGTTATAATAAACTTACTTATAAAGCAAAAAGGAGTTCATAAATTTCTCACAAACCCATCTTGGAGTGAAAATGATTATGATTGTCTCAGAGAATGCATGCAGCGCTCAACTGATTTTTAAACATACACTAGATAATCTTGAAAAGGAATAATAATTCAAATTGCAAAATTATTTTTGTCTATGAGAGAATAAAAACTTGTCAGCAAACTTAAACTCCCTGTGCTATAATGTCTGTACTGTACTGAACATGATTAAAAGCCTGACCTTAACCTAGCTGACCAGTGATGTAAGAATCACATTCGCATAACCTTCAATGTTGGTATTAATATTGCATTAATATCACATTATATCATCCAGCCCTATAAAATACATCCATTTGAAATGTCATTCAGCACTGGTACCAGTTTTTACACCAGTGGAACCCAACTACTTTTACCCTACTTTTGGTACTTTCTAAATGTGAAGTGCGGTGGAAAAATGCCCTAAATACTATATATCACACCTGTATACATTTAAGTAAATTAAAAAATAATAAACAAATTATACACACTTTTATTACATTGACACAAATGTGGGTGAAACAATTTTGCTTGTAATGAGGCCTGAGAGCCCAGATTTGTCCACTGTCTCTTTACAAAGAAAAGATGTCACCACATTGCACGCTGGATCCCAGACATCTGGTTATGGTCACTGAGGTGACGGAAAACAATGCGGCTGAGGCGCCACTTCTTCTTCACACCGCGGGGCCGTGATGTCATCACACAGCGATTGCGGATGCGCACTGGACAGCTGTCCCTTGGCAGGGCAGCAATCTCTTTATCTGCCACTTCCTACATGCAAATGAAGGAAAAGCTAGATGCAACATAGTTGGTTTGGATGTGTGGGTATAAGAACAGAAAACACACACTTATAAAGATGTGTTACTCTTCCAAGATAACTCAGAGATTGTCTAGGGAAATATGTACATGCAAGTGCCAGTCAGCTGAAAAGCCCCATACCTGCAGCTCTTTGGGGAGGATGGTGTTCTTTCTTAGCGCATTGATACGCAGCCGTTCGTCTGCATACTCGAAGGCCATTTTTCTCCTCTTCACATCCCGCAGCATTTTCCAATTTACATAATAACTTCTGACCTGCTCCATAGCACGCACTGGGCTCCTAAACGCCTAGAAAAGTTTATATTTTTACAAATCGTTGCATTTAGGTTTAAAGATATAAACAGCACCCCCCATCCTCCATCTTAGATTTTGTCTTAATTCTGTACCACAAAAAAACACACCTTTCATACAATCCGCCACGCGAAGTCATCACTAACATTCCGAATGTGCATTAATCGGATTCCATTAATTGTAAGAAAATATTTAACTACAACCGCTGTGTCCGTGATGCAATGGCTGTGAAAACTTGAATATAGCAAGCAGGTAGTGGATAAAACTAGACAAACTAAGTTAGATACAATTCAATGACGTTTACATATTGTCGCTGGTCCTAATCATCTTAGCTTAATTACACCATTAATGTTAAATAAAAAAAGACTAAGTAAAATATAGAATAGTGTGCACCCTTACCGAAAGTGATACGCAAAATGAAGACAATAAAACCCCTGACCCTAGATTAACAACCTTATTTAGAACAGCAGACGCCATGATTACCAGCACTCAACCTTCAAACCAAACTTTATTTAAAACAAACCTGCTTTCACATTATAGTGCAGATCCAACAATATTCAAAGCCAACTTTATTTACAACAAAATACCCTCCTTGTAATATTAAACGCACACCATGCAAAACCATTTATTTAAAAAACGTGCTTTTCCCACTTCATCGGACATTTAATTTTAATTGGATTTTCATAAAATTTTATAAAAATATTATCAGACAAAAAGGAGGAAATCGAATTTCCACACAACACACTACGGACTTTCAAAATCAAAATTCTTTAACACTGATTTAAATGTGAGAATGACTTTTATATAGAAAGGCACGTTCAAGCGTTATCTATTTTTCAAATGACATTTTTACAAGTACGTGTATACAATTACAGAGAAGCTAGAGTTTACGAACAAGTTCATTGTATTATTAATTTAAATTGAGATTTAATTAAAAACTGAAAATTAGCACAGATACTGCTATGATACTGAAATGTTTTCAATAAATATAATCACAAACAAATGCGTAATGTTTCCAATTCACATTTGAAGAAATTTGAATCCTCTAATTTAATGCTTTTAAACGGACAGTTCACGGCAGAATTGAAAAAAAAATGTTTTATAGGGGGTTTTCGTGTTATCTATCCATCTGCATTGTTATGCTGGGACTTTCTCATACCGAACTCCGCACACCAATCTCTGCGCAGAAGATACGAGCGCGAGCTCGCTATCTTCTCATCCTCCGTATTTTACAATTGTGGTTCTTTTCCTTCAATATTGTGAGAGGGAGTGGTTTAATATTTTTGCATTATAATACGTAATATTCATTCAGCTATCATAATAAATATTATCCTATAAGTTTATGAAAATGTCTATGTCCTGATTGTAATATATGGAAATCAATAACAATATAACACCAATATAAAAAACTGGAACCACAACCATTGAAGTCCCTGGTTGCAAAAAAAAATGTAAAAATGTATTAATTAGCATTTACCTATAAGGACTTTCACATAATTTATTTAAAATGCTTTTCATATTAGAGTCTCAGGAAGCACTTAGCTGCAGTATACCTCAGTGACTTTGAATAACAGCATCAGGTGAGGCGAAATGTATTATAATCAGACTTTTGGAGGCATACTGCCAAAGTTCACCTATAGATGGCAGCACAAATCATTGGAACTACAGCTGGGTGGTGGCTTGACCTAATGACTTGTGGGTGGAAACTGTTCTGAAGTCTTGATTTCATACTCTTCCTGCATCTTCCTGATGGTAGGAGTGTGATACAGCTCTGACATGGTTGGGGACTGTCTTCCATGATGCAGTGGGCCCTTCTAATGACCGTAGTGTGATCAATGCTTCCCAGAGCTGTTAGAGATATAGCCAACAAACCTCTACAGTATAAACTAGGACCCAAGAAAAGCTGCCTTGTCTCCCTGAATGCCACTGAGATTGAGTTCCATGCATAACATAATTAAAGGAAAAATATTCTAGTGTTAGATGAAAAATAGTAAAGTGGACCAGTATAAATATCCTTCAAACTGTGGTACAGGCAGATTGAGTTCTGTGAAGTCCTGTTACATAACTATTCCACTACAAAAAAAGTGTTTTTGTTAAAGTTTGATGAACGACCTGCTCAAACAGTGACACATCACAATCGCTCACTCTTCCACTGGCCCTCTTCAGGGTGGTCACTCTTAAGGAAACAGATTCTTCCACAATCACTCTCATTTTCACTGGCCCACTTCAGGGTGGTCACTTTTAAGGTAACAGATTCCTTCCAATTCATACATACAAATTAAGACCAAAGACCATCCTTCATTTTTTTTGACGTACATTATATTTAATTAAAAATCAACAATCATACTTTTATATATATATATATATATACACACACACATTAGCACTGTCCATGTACCATGCGACAAGCTCCTTTATTCATACCAGTTGGACTATTCAGTCATTGTTAAAGGGCCTTACATGCATGCCTGGGCTACACTCTATGGTCTTAATCAGTCACTGTACATACCTGAGATGAGTTATTATATGTAATCATTAACCGCAGTGACAACAGAACAAACAAAGCATTATCTGCAGTGATGAGTCATTAACTGCAGTGACTCTTTCCTGAACTGCAGTGATGAGTTGCTAACTATATTAATGAATAATTAACTGAATTATATGTGATACCAGTGATCAAGTTCTAAAATGAAGGGTGCCTCATAGCAATTGAGCTGCTTACACTCATAAATAAAACTCATCATGGCATCAGACCAGTTGTGCAATTTCTCTGTACAGACATACATAATTTTAAAGAGGAACATTTCTTATACAGACCGAATCCATTGAACGGGACATAAAATTTTGCAATGACAAAATACTGATAATACTGACTAAAAGACATGGTACTTCCCTGGAATTTCTGAGGGCAATATCCACTGGTGAATACAAGCGGCTGAAATGAGTTTCCTCTCCAGGGTGGCTGGACTCTCCCTTAGAGATAGGGTGAGGAGCTCGGTCATTCAGGAGGGACTCAGAGTAGAGCCACTGCTCCTCTGCATTGAGAGAAGCCAGATGAGGTGCCTCGAGCATCTGGTCAGGATGCCTCCTGGACGCCTCTCTGGTGAGGTCTTCCGGGCATGTCCCACTGAGAGGAGGCCCCGGGGAAGACCCAGGACACGCTGGAGGGACTATGTCCCTTGGCTGGCTGGGGAATGCCTTGGGATTCCCCTGGAGGAGCTGCATGAAGTGACCGAGGAGAAGGAAGTCTGGATTTCCCTGCTTAGACTGCTGCCCCTGCAACCCGACCCAGAAAAGCGGTAGAGGATGGATGGATGGATGGATTGATGGATGGATGGATGAATATCCTATGGCATGTTTAGCATGTTGTATTTGAAAGCACATTCAGTAATGGAACAAAAAGTCATATTGCACTACAGACATGTGCTGATGTGAATGGGCTCAGGCTCCTTGGTTTGTGGAACACATGTGCTGCACATTGTCCTCCATATATCAGCTGTAGAATGGACAGCTCACAATACAGGAAACTATTCTGAGCTGCATTTGAGAGGAATGCCAAGCTGGGAAAAATCAGTAAATGAAAGAGATCCAGAATTTTCCTTTTATAACATTGTGTCAATCAAATATTAAATATAACAGAAAGAAACAGACAAAGAGTATATTTTACTTTTTGCAGTAATATTGACGAGAAAATAAAAACTGAGTATAGCAAAGAGATATTTTGCATTGCTTAATTTCCACCTTACCACTACTAACATAAACATTCATTTTAATGTCGAGTACAGAATCTGCCCTTTTAATATACTAGTAGATAATCATTCTCTCAGGAATCCATGTGAACCAGTCAGTCAGGGATGGTACCATTTTAGGCACCCAATTCCATACACATAAAAATGAGTGTTAAAAAGGATCACAGGGACCCATTTTAATTTAGAATAAAAATTCTCAGTTCTAAGATTATGGCCATTCACTTCCACTCTGTTTACATGGATTTTAAATGTGTGAACTATGTGTGTGTGTGTGTGTGCCCATTAAACCACTGTGAGTGTCATTCTTTCAGAAGCCGTTGGTTCAGTCTTCACTGAGATCCAAAGGTCTTCATCCTTGGTGGTCTTCTTCTTCTTCTTTGCATCAGCTTTGGAGGTGACTGTGTGGTTCCTGGATTGGCAGCATCTGCCAGCTTTGTCCTTTTGACAGCAACAGCAATGACAGCAGATCACCAGCAAGGTGAGAAGGACCAGCGCTGGCAGTGAAAGAAGAATGGCAAGGCACACAGTGTTGTAGACGCCTTGGTCATGCTTGATGGCGGTGATGTTCCAAAAGCCTGTGAGAAACTGAAGAATATTCTCACTCATGACTTTGTGTTAATGTCTGGGTTTTGTTCTGTGTAGAGTCGGTCCCTGCAGGTATAATCTCTCTCTGCATGTACTGCAATTCCTCTGCTGTCTGATGTAGATCTTGGAAAATCTCCAATAAATCATAGCTGTGAAGGAGAAGAAAAATTATCACAAAGTTTCACATCCGACCTTTTTCTTCATCAGTGTAGATTATAAAACCATTTATCGTATATGTATATTAAGTCTTTCTGTTTGCTTATAAAATGGAGAAAAAGTTCTGAGCTCCTATATCAGACTAACTAGCTAAGCGGCCATAGATTAAAAACATGTATGTAGCTATTAGACTAATGATCGAAGGCGTTCAAGCAGGTGCACAAACATCCTAACCACTGCCTGATCACGTGATTTCCCATCATAGAAGATGTAGGGGATTTACAGAGATACAGAAAATCTTTTCTGATAAAGGCACGATAGCTTGTGTTTCATTTTCAGAAAACTTACAGAACAAATGACTTTCACTGGATTTAAAAAGAAAGCCTCTAAAGAAAATAAGAAGTAAAATAAAGAAAAAAACAGAATAAAACATCCGGTGACTTGCTTTGACTTGCTCGACTGTCTTCATGGTGTCCAGCACCAAATAAGTGAAGTGCGTGTTGCATTGTTTGCATAACCCATGTGTGAAACAACATTCACAAGATTCACTTCCTGCTTTGTGCATCCTGTATTGCGACCACAGGAAATTGCAGTTAGTTAACAGCAGAGGTTGTTTAAGGTGTAAGACTTTAAGGTTATCAGACAAAAAACATAACTGTGATGATGCTAAAATGACTCATAGGGACAAGTAGGTTAAGCTATAACAAAAGCTTCAATAATATTAAGATTATCCCAACCCCTTTCATTCCATATGGTAAATATTTACAACATCTTGAAAACACGTTTAATGATACGTTAAAAATAACTTATGACAGCAGCGCTGCCATAGTGTGCAGTTCTGTCCTGTGGCATATCAGTTGCCATACCAATTCTATCCTATGGCAATTATTGAAGAGTGCTCAGTGGGCTCTGGCTCACATAGCACTCCCATACAGTGCAGTTATGTCCCGCGGCAGCTATTGCGCAGTGCTCAGCAGGCACTGACTAGAGTAGCATATGGCCTCTCAAAATTAATTTTTACGTAGATTTCCTTTTTTTTAAATACTGGTTTGATGTGTCACACAGGTTGTAACTCAGGGACAGTCTGCACTGTAGCAGACACTTAGGATCGCAGAACATTTTCAGATAAAATCCCTGGAGCGATTGGGGCTATATATAAGATTATAGTGATACTTTATTGATCTTTGTAAGCTTGAGGGTCACAGCGCAGCATCAGCCAGCATACAGCAACCCTGGAGCTGGGGGTTAGGGGCCTCGCTCAGGGGTCCGAGGGTGATGCTCTGCCAGCCATGGCATTTGAACTCACAACATTGCACACATGGCTTTAGATTCCTAACCAGCTAATCTACACAGCCTTGCTTAGAAATGTGATTTAATGCATCCCCGGGTGAGGCAGTAAGCAGGTACCGTCATAACCCTAAACACTGGAGAATGTAAGTTTAATTTTGATGAATCCCGATGACCTACAATTTACAGCTAGAACTGAGACTTCAGCACATCTGGATTCAGACAGTTTTCACAGTTCTGTAACCAAATCCTGTATCTGGAATGATTCCTTCACTGAACAGGCAGCTTATTTTTCTGAATCTTACCATAGTGAGAGAGAAGTAACGTATTCAGAACGTTCACAGTTAGGTGAGAGCTTGATAAATCATGTTGGTGCATAGATACTTATTTTTGTAGCTAAGCTGGATGCAGCAGTGCTATCATATCCTCCGTGTGTCAGTGTATTTACAGCTGCTCATTCATATTTACAGGCAAAATTCATGTACGCTGCGCAAAATTTTTCCACTCATTTGCCAAATTTGTTGTGGACGACATCCATAGTTCTCAGAAATCTCTTCTGTTTTTAAAATACTTCTAAAAATTAATTATGAATCAGTCAAATATTAACTTTTTCAATCATTTAGTCTCAAATGGGTTGAAGTTACCATGCCATGTTTTGTCAGATAACTGTGCCTAGCTGATGAGCATGAATAGGATAAGAATTGAGCAGATGGAAGGATGGACTATTTTAAAACTGAATAAATTATGGCAGTTTGTGTGCAGTAATCTTATAGTGATGATCTTGATCTATATAACTACATTTTGTTGATTTTTAATGTAATATTTACCTTATGTGTGCAGCATGATATAATCATTTGTTAGCAAATGGCTTTGAGACTTCCCTTGGCCTTTTGTGTGCCTGGATATGAGAATGTGAGATTATTTTATTTCTGTAAGCTTCTTATTTGTGAATGTTTAATATGGCTGGGAAACACAAGAGGTCTCAAGTGCTGAGATGCTAAAAACAGCAACACAACAATTACCAGAAATGTATAACTGCTTCATATTTCCCTGCTGGAGTATAGCGATCTCCTAATAGCACTAACAGTAGGCTTGCATTTTTTCAAGGTTTGTGTGAAAAGGTTATAGCCAAGCAGCATAACTCAAGCGTAAACCTGTTACACTCACTTAGTTTCACTTTCCATCATGCATAGACTTAAGTTGAGGGACTCCACGCAAAGTTGGATCCAACTAACAGCTTTGCTACGGCATGATTTTGTCCAGCAAGTCAACACACAGCAATTATAAGCATGAGATTGCAGCATCACTACAATTGCTTAAGCTCAAGGATGGGGTCTTACCATGATGAAGCTACTTCAGATTTTCAGGTTAGGCTTTTTGCCTTTTTCTGGGATCTGCTTACATTCGGTCCTTTCATAGTGCCCCTGAGCTGTGTGCTACTTTCCCTCTAATCTGTGTCTGCACCAAAGGTAAGGTTCAGCTATCTAACCATGGCTCCTCTCTCTCACTCTCCTCCTTTTCCTGCCTTCTGTCTGAGCTCGCGCTGCCTTGCCTGAATGCTGCATTCTTGCGGCTGGTTTATGCTCACAACCTCCCTGTGATGTCAGAGTATCAGGCTTCCTGTAAGGAAGCAGTTGGGTGCGGTACGAGCAAGTGACAAACAGAAAGAGAGACTGAGCAAGAGGAGAGCGGCGAAAAACAAAATGGATGTGTAAAATAGCCATTTAATAAGTGAAACTGTAATACATGTAGTCAAATACTATAATTGCATACATGTATTTAATGTCTGTTGTGAACCCTGTCTTGGAAGGCTTCGCAGTCTGACTGCACTTTTATTCCTAACAACTAGTCTTAACAACAACACAAATGTATTTTTATATGGCGCATTTTCATGAGTTCACATCATCTCAAAGTGCTTAACAAGTGCCTCATGGAAAAAACACAAAGTTCAAACTAAAACTGTGAAATTGGAATATAAAAAGTGTCCTCCGTCTTTCAAAGATACACAGTAAGGTGATTGTTTTTACCTGCATGAAAAAATGTGTAAACTTCTCTTTTGTCAGTCCTCTGTAGTACAGTCAGTATTTCTATTAATGAAAATGTTCACCTCTTCTTCTAATACTGTTTTTATTCTTTTTTATATCATATAATCATATAAAATCATCTGTGGTGACAGTTACAGGTGACAAGCAACCTTGAGCGGACCCAGAAAGAAAAGAACTCCTAGAACAGCCATCTTCTCTAGATGTATGAAGACATATACAGAACATACTTGGTCTTGGGTTAGCTGTTGAATTAGCAGGTGAGATGAAAATGTCTCTTTAATAGTGAGATTTCAAATTCATTTTATACTCTGTTAGCATCCCCATTACATTAGCTAGGGTCTCCTGGCATCTTCTGTGCTTCTCCTTCATTGTTTCTCATAGTTTTATGAAATCTGAAGCATGTACTGAAAATCAGAAGGACCAATTTTCCTTCTGCAGACAGTAGATATGAATTTTGTATTGGATGGGCTTAATGAGTTGCCTGTACTGGAAATGTACTGGAATGGATTTTATTAAAAATGGGTGCCCACAATTTGGCCAAATGAGCCACTGAACATCTCCTTTAAAAGACCGAGTGGAGGGAAGCTCAGCAGATTGGCTGGTAGAGGGAGGGGCAGGCTTTTCTCATCCACTGGATCTGGCACATAGCGGCCCTCTGTCTGTGAATGGAAACTTCACTGCAGTGTTTAGTTTGGCAAGAGGCTGACAAGCAGCCAAAAATAGCAACTACTGTTGCTAACCAGTACAAAAGCAAATAGAGCAGTGAGTCAGCCATATAAAATGTGGCAGCTCAGAGCTTACGAAAACATGAATACCGAAAAATGAACTGGCGAGAGCTGATTCCCATTTATGGTAGGAGTTTATTGTAAAGGCAGTGTTTATGCTCTTAATAATGAGCTGGCACAATGTGGTTGGCTGAAGCGTCCACACATCTGGGTTGGTATATACATGTATATGCGTGTGTGTGTGTGTGTGTGTCTGTCTGTCTGTGTGTCTATCTGTGTCTGTCTGCCTGTGTGTGGGTTTATGTGTATGTGTGTGTGTGTAATAGTGTTTCCTAAAAGTCCCATGTACATATGGGTTAAGTTACCAGAGGAACTGAGAACAGACAGGCGCTTCTGTTTTGAAAACCAAGGAAAATTATGCTGATGCGAATAATTGCTTATATAGCAGTAAAAAGTGACACATTTGAATATATTTGGAATGTTGAGTGAGTTAACCTGTGTGGTTGCATGATAATAATCAGCACCCGTGTGTGTTATATCTGTGTGTGTATATACACATGATAATACGCCTCCCTCATTATCTCGTGTGAAATCCCGATGTGACCAGCTGTCCCGTCTTATTTCTGATTAGTCTCTTGATTAGTCCTGTCATAGACGTTTTCACCGTGTTGTGCTCTGTCAGCAATAAACCCCCTTCTTTTGCACGCAGTCATCACACCATCTGCGTGTTATATCTATGTGTGCACATATACATGATAATAATCTGCACCCATATGTGTGTTATATCTGTATGTGTATATAGTGACGTTCTCTGATGAAGAGAACAATGAATGAATGAAGAGGCAAGTGGCCAAAAATGAGCTATTTATTTGGCTGTTGTTGGCCACAGCTATGCCACATAAATTATAACAAAAAAACTTGCATCAGTGACAGTTGCTGTCATACCAACCGCAAACTCTTCTCTCTCCCCCATGTGCTTGTCTCGCTCCTCCCATGCACACACACACACACACACGCACACACACCACACACACACACACAAACCACAGAAAGGGTGGATTCCCCCCTCACCCATCCAACCAGTGCACTCCAAGAACTGGAAATACCCCAATTAAACCATACTCTCCATTCCTCAACAATTCCCAAACCCAG
>JAODUD010000043.1:67017-81605 GCA_026784285.1 Stomatorhinus walkeri | reverse complement strand
CAGAACAATGGAAACCCTGAGTATCAGCCAGCGCCTGTCATACATCCAGAACACTGGAAACCTTGAGTATCAGCCAGTGCCTGTCATACATCCAGAACAATGGAAACCCTGAAAATCCACCAGTGTGTGTCATACATCCAGAACACTGGAAACCCTGAGTATCTGCTGGTGTCTGTCATACATCCAGAATAATGGAAACCCTGAAACCATGGTAGCTTCTGATTAAATAGGTTTTCAAAGTCAAACAAAAATCCAGTTACAGTTTCTTTATTGCTGATGGTAATTATTAATCATTTTCTCAACACAATTAAAACACATTCTGAAATCAATGAGTAAGAAAGAATGTGATAGGCAAACAAAAATGACAAGAAATAAAGCCACAGGAATGCATGTAGGTGCGCAAAAGCTGTGTGCAAAACTCAAAATTATATTTAGTTTCTTTCCTTGGAGGCAGAAGAGCATTAATGAAACAGAAAGGAATCCCCAGCACTTCACTGCCCTTGAAGGACTTATGAAGCTGCACATAAATGCAGTGTTTCACATTACCGCCCACTGCACATAAATGCAGTGTTTCACATTACCGCCCACTGCACATAAATGCAGTGTTTCACATTACCGCCAAATGCACATAAATGCAGTTTCCCCAGAGACCCAGGCCCGCCATCGAGCTGCCACCTTCTCCTAACACACTTCGCACAGGAGCCAGCCCACCTCATGCGTGGTTTTAACATTCTACCTGCATGTTCTGCCTGTGTGTAATGCATGTTCACAGATCCTGCACTCTAAAAAGTGTAGGAAGACCTGTGGAATGAGCATAGGTTCCTGCCCCCTGCCAAACACTGCTGCTTCGGTAATTTCTTATACTGATCGCATTTTCCATTTGTGGATATGCCAGGTGGATTCTCACACTGTAGCCATTTATGAGCCGTCACCACAAATCCATCTCTGCATTTATCTTCCTCACAGCTTAACAGGCCATTACACAATGTTTATGGCAAGAAAAAACTTTGGTGTGACTTGAATCTCCATTTGTTTGTCTGTTATCATCATCATCATCATCATCTTTATTATTATTATTATTATTGTTGTTGTTACACACATATCCCTTGCCCATACCTTAATCCATGAATGGCTGCAGTAGATAGGTTATTATTGTTAGGTTTAGGATTAAGATCACGGATTTCGAGTTAATATGTATGGTCCAGAGCAGTGAGCAGTAAGGACTCATGTACATCTTTAATATTAAACAGGTGGGTAAACATGATTGTCCAACATCATGGGAAGGAGTCACACACTTTTCCATAAAAAACCCCTTTGGCAGTGAGGGTGACACAGCCGGTGCTGAGCCTGTCGGGTGCAAAGATGCTGACAGCTGTGGCAGCTCCAGCTGTTGCTCTCATTTCTGTAATATTCAGCTGACTTATTACTTCTCTGCCACTAAATAACCTGAGAATACATTGCACAACTGCATTTATAATACCATTTGTTGACCTGCAAATTATTCCACTGCAGTCTTTAAGAATGTTGTTCATCAACTGTAAATATGATATACTGATGAAACTACTTTGGAACATTAATGTTATGTTACATTTCCATTGTAATTCATTGCCTTATCAATAATGGTTGATAATACTTCCTTTTTCATTTATTGCACACTTCAAATGTGAGCTGTACTTTATGTTTTCAGTACAGCATATCAGCTGCTTCAGATATGCCCCCGCCAGCTGTGTGGGCTTTTTCTGCCTTATCCCAGTGCTGAAGAAGAGGTGTCCCTGCACCCTCCATCTCTAGAGATTTGTGGCTTTCATGTGTCACACCAGAAATACTTTTGATGGTTGTGACTGGTCCTGAAACATTTCTGAAACCTGATAGCAGACTCAGATGGCTTTTAAGGTCCAGGCACATAGAGTTGCAGATGATTTACATTCTTAGCTGAGCCTAGACCCACGTGGAAAGGCTGGTGTCATCGGATCATCTTCTTTCATTTCCCCAAAGCCTTCAACACCATCCTGCCTCTCTGGCTTGAAAACAAGCTGAGGATTATGTAAGTGCACCTCCCACTAGTCCCTCAGACGGCAGACTCACTTACAGACAGGTGGCAGTTTGTTAGACTGCCAGAATGTTTATCACTAAGCTGTTAGAGACATTGCAATGTTTCCCGTCCTGTTCTTCCATTACGATGGGCTTCAAGTACAATTCAAGGTCATGCATATGTTCTCCAAGAACACCTAAATTCTGACAACATGCAAGATGTGCAGTTGAACTGTATCACAGAAAGCTGGTGCAGGGCTTCGTGTTGCAGTATAAGGGAGCTCAAGGAGCCAGAGTTTCATTTCTGGCAGCTCGGCACTGTAGGAAGGAGATCCTTCCTGCCCACTGAAATCATACTGTGCACCTCCTCCTCCCACATCTCCTCATCCCGCCACACCAAGGTCCCCAGGCAGCAGTAATAACAGTGAAAACAGGATCCCCGGGGAAGAGTAATGACAATGAACACAGGGTCCCTGGGGAACCGTAATGACAATGAACACAGGGTCCCCGGGAACAGTAATGACAATTTAAAAATATTCATTGAATTCCGCCCTTAAAGGAATGGCATTCACGCATCTCTTGAAGATACCTTTTTTGAAACCATGCTATGTTATTGAACACCATCAGATGATAAGTTGGCCTCTGAGCTGCAATAATTTCAGGGATAAACATCTCGTATTACAGGCAAGATAGCATCACCCTAACCTGGGCACTGCTAGCTGCCGACAGCAGTGCTAGGAAAGCATTTGATACTGGGAAGGGAGGCATTTGGGAGGAATTCAAATTAAATATTGGTGGGCACCCTCACCCCTACTGTTACATGTTGCACACTACTTGTTATCTTTAGTATGAGAAGAACCAAGTTCCACCTTATTTCAGATCAGCTGGAAGCTAACTGCACTGTCAAATTCCCTTGTGGATACCATCCATGTTTTAGGAATGCTGTAGGAATTTTTTAGGATTTTTCAGAACAGAAATATAGCAGCAATTAAAAGTTATTTTGATGGAAGGTAAAGTGACATTCAGCCCAGGGCCACAGAATCCCATTTCCTACATTAAATACAGCCTTTTAAAAATACCTGGCCCTGCTTTGATTGTGAAGTCCCTCTGCCCTCCTCTGGGATAGAAAATGAAATGTAAGGACTGACCACGTTCTAGGGAGGATGCACGTGTGCAAGTGCTCCCTAATAGGTCTGTTACTTATTCCGTGTCACTGTGGTGCTGACAGACTGACTGCTGTTCCTCGTTCTGGTACTGTGATGGAGGTACAGGTCTAAGCCAGGTTTGCATTCTGCAGTAGACTTAAAGCAGGTATGAAGGAAGCTGTTTTATCGAAATACATTTGAAAGATGACTTTTACCCAGAGTACGAGTGAAAAAAACCTGTTTTCGTCAAATGGCTCTGGAGAAAGCTCCCTTTTTGCCAGGTAAATTTAAAAGTAGCTCCCCTGCTTAATTTTTGGATGGGTACATAATTATTTTATTTTATATATTTGATTTGTAAGCATTGAAAAATCATGTTAACTCAATTAAATGGGGGAATTGAATTTTACAGTAAATTATACTGCAATTTGAAAATTCAGTCTTGCAGATGATTTGCTTATGTAAGACTAGTTTCTGAAATTAAACCATACTATCCTGTAAATGTAACTTTAATGGTTTAATGGATGTTCTGTGTAGTGTGATGAGAGACATTTTTCAGAGTGCTTGGGCTGGAGGTAATTTCAGTTAAGTTGAAACAGGAAGTTCTCCAAGCCTCCAGCAAAACTTATTTTAATACAGAAAAAAAATGTGTGCATATTCTTCCTGTGACCATCAGCAATGCCTTATAAGTCAGACAATGACATCAAGTGACTTTCAAAAAGGATGGGAAACATTAAATGGTGTCAAGAGAACTGCTACAATTTGTAACAGGCTCCTAGAAGCAGGACTGAGTCCCATAAAGCAAGGCATTAATTAGAGACAGGGAACATCCAGGTTGGACTTAACCAAATGAATTAATGCTGGGACAGGTCAGCATGAGGAAGCACGGCATTAAAAAACTAAAAAATTAAATTTTTAATTAAAATTAAAAAATTTACACAGAACCAAACCCATAAATTGAGTGAAACTAAAAATTCTGCTCTGGTCTCTTAATTTTTTCCAGAGCTTTACCATCCATCAAAATAACTTTTAATTGCTGCTACTTTTCCGGTGAGAGCAAACTTGGCAGTGATGGTGCCTGTGGAACCGGGTTGGGTTAAGGGCCTCGCTCAAGGGCCCACAGATATGTGACTATTCTGCAGAAGCCAGGCCTGACCCAATGACCATCCAATCACAGCCACAGATGCTTAACCTGCCGGGCCACATGCTGCCCCCAATAAAAAAGACAATTGAGGTTTCACACCTCGACCTCCCCCACGCATGAACCTGTTAAAAGAAAATGAATGTTACGCATCTGGTGAGATCGTGCCGAAGAGCAGCTTGAAGAAAGCAACACGCCAGAGTTTTCATCCATTTACCAGGATGCCCTGGTGGGCTTTTGGAGATCCGTAATGTCCCATTTGCCCCAAAACGGCAGAAGCTTTGATAAGTGATGATAAAAAGCATGCCAGTTGATAAAAGCTCTCTCAGGACCGCAGAACCACATAAGCATTCAGATCTTCAATTTGTCTAATTGCTTTTTCTATGTGTCACTTGCAGCTGCAGCTGCGGCGTCTCCCAAGCTTCAAGCATGGCAGATCCCACGTTGAGCGGCTGAAGGTGCGCGGCTTCCTCATGCTGACTCGTTCCAACATTAATTCATTTGGTTCTGTGTGGCTCAAATCCAAATAAGAGACAAGCAGAACATACAGGTCCAAAAATTTTAAACCCTTTAGTAGATTCTCATTAGCAAGTCAAATTCCGGCCAATCACGGGGCTGCCGGCAGCAAGGATTCCAAAGGAAGCCGAGTGATGACTACATATTGCTGATATTCCAAAGTTAAGCTGACACCTGGCTTCATAAAATGTATGTGGAATGTTTCAGATGGGAAAATGAGGTGCTGAAAGCTGCTGAAATGGCCAGAAACATTTAAAGCGCTGACAGTACTGGGGCTGACAGGCCGCAGCGCCTCAGCACTTACATAACATGTCATTTTGGATGCTCTCAGCTTTTGGCTAATTTTTCCATTTCTAAAGCCATGGTAAATACTTTCTTACTTGTAAAGCCTTTTAAAAGTCTCTGAAATTCAACTGTAAAATCGATATACAGTACATGCCTGATATACACCCCTACTCTTCAGAACATTAGCTTTTAATTTCACTGACTGATTTGCCACATCACAAAACAAATTCTTCTAAAATTAATTTTAATGTTGTTTCCAATCATAGACACATAAGCATCAGGCTCAGCTTGGGCAGTACGTCACAGGAATCACAAGGTGCAGGCAGGATATCAATCAGGACACAGGAGAGAAAAAGACTAAATTCACCTGCATCATGTATCTTTGACCTACAAGCACAGATGTACAGTATCTACAATATGAAGCCTCGAACCACAGCTGCCTATAACTCCAGGGCCGCACAATTTGAAAGATATTTTGTCTGATTTTGCTGCAAATGCCAAACTACATCTATTTTAAAATTTATTTCAACACAATTTGTCAGCTTGGACAGGTAACATATTAACCAATGTAAAACTCAGATAGTTTTCCAAACAGTGGGATTCTGCTCTAGTTCTGGGAAGAGTGCCAATTACAGACAGTCTATGTGTATTAGGGTATAAAGCGAAGCTGGCAAATAGAATCTGAATGCTACACTGTGTGAGGCTTGCAGGGCAGCTGTGGTCATGAGCAGAAACACAATTGTGTCTCTATTTGAATGAACTGCCATACTGAGCTGATTCCCTGTTAAATTCCTCAATCCAGTAAATACATTATAAGCTGTGGGAAGTAGGAGTAATGTATGTAATCAATACATATGTTGTAAGGGAACATCTGATTCCCAGAGGCAGTGGAATTGTGTGTGTAGAACAATCAACAGTTGATGGCAGTACAGCTTGCACAAAGAGGCTGCTAAACAGGTACAGTCTGGCAGAGACAACCTCTGGAAGACAGATAAGGCCGTGTGAGGCTGACCTGGTGCTGTGCTGCAGCTGTCATCATGGGGCACAGAAGCAGTACAAGGCTAAAGGCCAATAAGCGATACAGAGATCTGTACTATACTTCCTGACACCTCTCTTAATGTGAGGATTTCCAGTGGACCTTTATTTTCTCATATAGATCGTTTAGAGACTGTTATGCATCTGGGTAACTGATCAAAAAACAACAGTTGTTCAAGGAATGGTAGCTTTCAACTGATGGGGCTTTCAGCAACATGGCCGTATGGGTTCAGCACCACATTGTCACTCTGTTACGGTTTTTATACAGCAGTCAGTGTGACAGGCGCCAAATGGAAAGAGGAATACATGTGAATACAGTCTTTGAAGTATCACTGAAAATCCAGAAAAGCTGCTGCTGAAATGACAAGCTGACAGCTGATTTACTTTAACTGTTATCCGTATTTTTTGTTCTTTTGTTGTATTGCATCACAAAAAGAGTAATTAATTTATACAGACATAAGCAAAAAAAAACGTCACACCTTGCACTACACTAGTGTGACTTGGTCTTCTGCTGGTCAGCCTTTCCACTTTAGCAGGTCAGCTTCCGGGTTCGTACTGCTGACAGAAGCAGCTCGTCAGACTGTGGGCTAAGCAGGAGAAGCAGTGTATGCAGCCCACATCTACATGATAGAACTAAACTAGGTAAAGAGACCAGCAATTATAGTCAACTATCTAAGCAAAACCTAGGACAAACCAAAAGCCACAAATATAACAATCTGAACTAAATTCTGTTCGCACGACAACAGTATATCCCTCCTATCCAATCCCACACCCTCCTACAGCCCCCAATCTCTAACTCTAGCCCCCCTACTCTAGATTAGGGCAGAATCTATTTTTTCAAACCATCACACCGTCCATGTGTTATGCCACAGTATACAATTTTTAGATGATATTTTCAAAAGCAATGCTATTCCAATATCTTGGTGCTGGGGGGGGGGGGGTTAATTCACACATGATAAATTTCACCAAAAGAAAATACCACTGTACCTAAAAAATTGCCATGACACTGCTGAAGTCTACCTTAAACACTTTCTGTGCCACTCCAGATGTCCTTATTAGAACCAAAACTTTGTGTGACTTGTCTGATTGCAGTCAGGTTTACCAAATCTGCCACTTTTTTCATTGGCCACCACTAACTAGGACTAAGGCTATATGACACGATTAAATTCCCTCACAATAAAGATTTAAGCATCACTGGGCCTTTATGGGAGTTACTAGAACACACAGTGTGAGTAATATCACCACCTTTCTCTCCACGTGTCTGTGCTCTCCCCATGTTTATCCAGTTTTCTCCTTCACTGCAGAAACATTAGGTAGACTAGGGGTTCTAAATGGCCAGTAGCTTCTGCCAGTGTGTACAGTGAAGGGCTGGCGTCCCAATATGCTTTTGCCCTGCCTGGTGCCCTCTGAGCTGAAGAGCCTTTACTAGAGAGGTAGATATAGAAGGGAGGATAGACGGATGAATAATCGTTATCTACATTCAAATCACTTCACATCACTGCATTTACAGGTACTTGAAAAAAAAGCCATTCAACAGACCTTTGTCTGATGGGGATCAGTCAAACATAATGTATGCCATAAAACAAAGATTGAGGCAGCCACTCTAATTACTCTGTTAAGGGAGTTTTGACATTCCCCACATATAACCACAAGCAGAGGTTGGTGAGATGGTTAGGAGGTTGGGTGTGCAACTCTAATGATTCTAATAGTCATGCTAGGAAGTAGCTCCTTGGATGCAAAGGGGGCAGCTTGGTTATAAACATGAAAACGTATGAAGGTTTGTTAGCTGTTATGTCTCTTTATGTCTCTTTGTGATTGTGCAGAGAGCAGCAAATACAGTGCAGTGTGTCGCTAATGCTACGTATGGAAACGACACCTAAGGCTGTAGGGTGACAATAAAGCAGTAAGTGCTGCCAATGGTTTTCCTGTGACTTATCACATGACCCAGTGCACCAGCTGCCAGACACAGGAGGGATCTCATGCCATATGGCATTCAGACAAAATATACTGAACACTAAAACAAATCACTTTCAATCCAAGGCACACTTTTTACATACAAGGGATACTTTTTGAAAAATGCATCATTAGGTGATTTTGTCACACATCATAGGATATGTACTAGATGGAATAGCTTACTACACACAAAGCAATAGTAAACCTTTTTAGAAGTAAAAATAGTACAATGAAAAATGATAATTCATGTCTAGTGAATACATGAACTATTAACATAGTTTTTATCAAGTATTATGTATTGTACAATATTGTATGTGCAGCACAGTAGATTTGTTTACACCAGCATCACCACAAATTTGAGATGGGCAACCCGATTTTTTCCATTTCCGATGCGATTCCGATACTACCGATACCGATACAGATCCCGATACAAGTGGTGTTTTTACTTTGTTATACTTTATATATGATTTTTTTAAGCTAGTAAATAGATGGAAAAAATGTATGACAAAAAATATTTAATTAGGCTACTACAAACATACATACTGTTCCACCTCGTTTGTTTTAAGCGTTTTAGAGGCATTTGCAGTTCAATATGAATATCTTCAAAGCAAGTCTATACAAGTGGCAAATGCTTAAAATTTTAAGTTTTTCTCCCATTGGCGTCAGCGCAGTTACACTTTTGTTGCGGTGGCAGCCCCTCTTGTATCACAAGCTGCAGCGATTTCGCAAAACAGCCCAATTAATTTAGCGACGCCCAAATCATCCATTGTTTTGTCTCGCAGTTGCGTGCGCTTTGTTAAATGGCATTGCCCATTAAACGCTATTCCCACCTCAAAACTTTATTTTACTTAAATTGCAAATTGCTGGGCTACTGGCTTGTGTTAAAAACTCCCAGATCGTCATGTCTTATCTTACACTCCTCGTGCTGCGAAGGGTATGCGCATGACGTCACAGCAGGCGAAATTAAGTCACTGTACCACACCCAGAGTAGTAAAAAAGACTGAGGGGCAACGATAGCGTTCTATTTGAATGCCGCAAAGAATACATGTAAAATGGGAGAGAGCTGTCGTACGACTGATTGCCAAAAACTAAATAAGTAAGTATAGGACGTGGATAGGTCACGCATGGCCGATACCCGATCCGTCAAATAGGTCCGAATAGGCGCCGACACCAATCCGAATATCGGTTTATCTCTACCACAAACACCTGAGTAATTTATCGCACTTCGACGTTGCGACAAGTACATCGCTAGGCAACAGGAATTTTTCAGCTCTTCTCTAATCTTATGGAACCACCATCGTATGTGCATGGAGTCTGTTGTTGACCAACACGTTGTTATGCAGACCATGACTGTACTCAAGTCATGTGAGCACAGCAGCTGAAAATGTCTGACTGACTTATCATTAAACACGGTGTTGTACAGATCACTGTCAAAGCAACCTGCTTCCCTAGACTTGTACAGGTAGGCCTATCTCCTGTGGCTGACTGACATCATTAAACATGGTGTTTTGAATATCACTGTGACTTTAAAAATCCAACTATAAGAAATAGCCTATTGGTCACTTTGTGTGAAAAACCAGGCTTTAAAATTATGGGAAATTCCAAAATTAGAACGGCTTTCAGCAGCACAGTGAGGAGCCAGTTATAAGGAGGTGCTAATGAATAGTTTATAAAACCTCTCATGAAGTTTATAAAATTTCTCATGTAATATTTAACTGGTTTTTAAAGGTTCATGCATATTCATTAATTGGAATTTTGCCATATCCTCCTGAGACCCACCCATTAATTTATGTCCATTGTAGTCGACATATTGTTTTTGCATCTATCTTTCCACTGATGTAAGGAAACATATTATTCCTGTTGTAGACTAAAGAGAACATATGCTGTGAAATTAGTAATAAAAATAAATTTGGAAAAAATCTAAATTGTAAGATGTCTTATTTCCTCCAAAGACAAAAAACTAAAATTGAAGGACACTTTTTTCTTTGGGTCTCAGGAGGATAAACCTGTTCAGAGGCTTTAGAAGCAGAATGAGACAGAGATGTTGATTCTTCAGTAAATATCTCATATATTACCATAACTATTACCATTTATAACTTTTGCTTTTTCAGTTCCAGAATTCACCTGCATTGCAATATAAAACCAAGTAAAACATTAATATATTCATTATTCTACAAGCATGTAATTTCATCTCATGATATTCTGTGTCCTTCTCACAGTCCACTTCAGTAACCCTAATCATACCTTTGAAGCTTATTATTGTGGACACCGCACAGGCATGTGAATTTTCCCATTAGAAATAATGGAAACTCAGATGATTCGTTCCACAACCCAAAAATATTAATATAAAAATGATAAATACAAAATATGAAGTAAAATACATAAAACAATTTAACCTGCAGTGTACCTTTGAAAGGAATTGTGGATGGTGTGAGGGAGATGAGAGAGAGGAGAAGAGGAGGGTTATTTTGTAGGGCGAGTTTCACTATAACAGAATCACTGCTATCTGTGAACTCGACGGAGTCATGTTGATTCATCACTCGCACTGCTGAACCATTATTTGGGTGGTGCTTTTCTACTAGGTTTTGACTATACGAGTGAGGCATGCCGACTGAGACCGAGCATGGGAGACGATTACCCACAATCCAGCAGCGAGAGAGCGAGAGAGAAGAACCATCGGCTCAGTTATGATCATGTGACGCTCGGCAGACATAGCGTATACGTAATACTCGTATTGCAAGACCTCGCTTGTTAAATCAAGTTACAGTTACAATCGCAGATCAAGTTTCTCGCAATCCAAGGTTTCACTGTACTTGGTATTTCCACTGGTGAAGACTCCCCTCCTCCTTACTTGGAAAATTTTATAAAAAAATACTGGCATAGTGTTGTTTTTTTTACAATACTGTCAGAACATTGCCAAAGTCTGCTCAAAACACACAGAAACACAAAAATGATTGGTTACCTTATTAGAGTTTTCTCCATCCTATGTGAACAACAGACTGTGAAAACACCTCGCAGGATTTTATCAGGATCCCTCACACATCCTGTTCTCTGTGCCTGAGTGGCTCCAGTCAAGGCCAGAATTCACAGTGGAGAAGGGGAACCTTTGTCCCCAGGGCTGTCCAGCTCCTCAATCAACTCCCAACATCGGTGATTCGGCGTCATATTAATGGAACTTTGAATGGAACTTTTTAATGGAACATTTTTAGAACACACAGAATTAAGGTTTGCCTAACAGCAATATGTGCATGTTCTTTTATCCTATATTAATTGTCATATGTAAATGGTTGCTGTGCTACTCCATGTGCCTTTTGAACTGCCCCCTTGGGGAGAATTGAATTGAATTTAATTGAATTGAATACACCACAAAATAATGTTTCATGGTATGGTGATATTATGGATTTTACCACCACTGAATAACAGTACTGGGTTTGAGTCTCCGCCTGGGTTCCATGTGTGTGGAGTTTGCATGTTCTTCCTGTGCTGTTGTGGGGTTTCCTCTGGGCACTCCGGTTTCCCCCCACAGTCCAAAGACATGCTGAGGCTGATTGGAATTCTTACATTGCCCGTAGGCATGCCTGTGTGAGTGAGTGGTGTGTGAGTGTGCCCTGTGATGGGCTGGCCCCCCGTCCAGGGTTGTTCCCTGCCTCGTGCCCATTGCTTCCGGGATAGGCTCCAGACCCCCCGCGACCCAGTAGTTATAAGCGGGTATAGAAAATGGATGGATGGATGGATGAATAACAGTACAGCAGATTTATGGGACAATGCACATCATTTCAGCAGGTGGGGAGAGATAAATGTCTGTGATTGAAATATTTCTATACAAAATGTCATGTTACTGTAATACTAACATTCTCATCATGAATTCACATTAAAGAATATAATTTCTGTGGAATAGCAATACATATTGTAAAAATATAAGTAGATACCGCATTTGTGATTAGCTGCTTCTATCATTGCCAGTTTAAAAAACTTTCCATCATTGTTTACATTTACATTATGCATCAATGTTGGTCAGTTTTTTTTCCCTCTGCACTTGTCCTGTGTCTCCATGCACTTTATGTATATATGTATCATTGCGGTCACTATTTCATGTCACCATATGCAGTGTACTGAATACGGTTTGTGTGACAATAAAACCCCACTTGATTCGAGATTTAAGAGGCTTTTAATTAAAAAATGTTACAATTTTTGCACAGCATGAACAAACGTTGCCTGGATGATATTTCATACTACAGTATCAATTTTTCAGTAAAATGCCTTGGTGCATCTGCATTTCAAGGGATTATAGGTATCTCACAAATTATACTCAGAATAAAAGATGTGTGGATTCCTTCATTGAATTTTACAGTCCTAAATTTGGCCAACCTAAATTTTAGCCTAAATTGCACAGGTGATAAAAGTTGTCTGTGAGGAAAGGTCTTGAGGTTGGTGTTGGACATTAGAAAAGAAGGAAAGTCATAATTAAAGAAAAACACTCGGTGAAAACAAAAGTAAAACAAATGAATATAGTAAAAACACTATAAACAATCTAAAATGAAAATGGACCAAAATGATGCCAAAATTAAAATACAGCAGACATCCTGCTTCCTGAAATATGAAAAAGTGGAACTTTATAGGCCTGAACGTCACAATTAAGTGTTTGTAAACAAAGCCGTCTTAACACTGACTGCACCTATTTACAAGTGGGGCAATAAAATATAGAATGACTGAAAGTTGCTGGTTAAAATCCCTCAAGGGTCCTTGTTACTGTAACGTTCAGCAGGATTCCTAATATGAACTGCAAAGTAAGTCATACAGCAGGGGGTTAAAGAGCAAGAGTTCCATGACTTATGATGACAATCAGTATTTCTCTAAAGACAGAAACAGACATGAACCACAAGCCTGGTGAGAACCAAAGACACTGGATGTGCGCTAATGATAAGGAATTCAGTTCAAAACAGTGTCTCTACCAACCATCCCAACCAACATCATGTCACCTGAAAATCACAGTGAGAAAATATTCTTTACCTACAAAAAGGGAGCCAGCAAACACCCTCCGTGTCACAGACTACAGAGTTTGATATTACATGTTTGTGTAAGTGGTCTATCAAGCAGAAGCTGCATTTAATAGTCATAACTAGATAATGATGCCTTCCCCATTATCAGTCAAAGCACACATAATTGGTTTTCATGGACGGAGGCTTTGAGTTCCCTTATCATCAAACAGAAAGGGAAAATAGTCATTCTTAAACCGGGCCAAGACAATGCATACATACAAAGGTTAATGAGAATTAGAAGCAACATGAATAACAGTGTGAACTTCACTGTTTCATTTGAACATGCTGAACCTCAGGTTTGAACAACCTAAAGCGAAAAGTGACAATTTAGAGGCTTTTGGGGGTAATGTTTTTGGTTCACATTTGCGCTGTTTCCGTTAACAAATCTGGACCCCAAAAACATCCAGATTCAAGATTTTAGTATTAGTCCTCCTACACATGTGGGATTATGAAACTGCCCTCCCCCATTTCAAGTGCTGACCATCCAGAACAGGGTGACACAGCTGCAGTGTTCGCAGGACAGCAGATGGCATAGTTATTAAGGACCTGGGCACACAACAGTTCCACTGGGTCTGCTGGTGCACAATTGAGAAATCAAGTTAAATAAAGGGAAAAAAACTGTATATCATGGTGGTTAAAATGATCAACTATAGTGCTAAAATTTGAACATGACAGTGAAACCCCACCCTTACTAAGCAAAAAATATTGCTAATTAGAATATGCAACCAGCTTTCTGACACAAGTTCTTGTCAGGGAAATAACGAATAATTATACTATTGACATCACAACCCTCATTTCAGCATGAGCTCTGTGCCCCTCCCTCCATGAAATAACTAGTCATTAGACTGATGTCATCCCCAGCTCATGCCACAATGCCCATTTCAGCATGAGCTCTAAGCCCCTCCCTCAGCGAAACAGCCAATCCTCCAACCATCAGCAGAATATGTGAAGTAGACAGAACTGCTGAGTAGGCGTCGCTCTCCCTCTACCTGTATAAAACTGGGCAATTAAATGCAAACTGCTAGCTCTCCTCTGTCGCAAAACAAAGACACAATTAATGCTTGGAAATTGAAATGGAAAATGAAAGTAATGACAGTTTCAGTGACATTGTTTCCAATACAGTGTGTCTTCCCACAAAAGTATTTACCTCCGAAGAAGAAAACATTTCATGATGCAGCTTTTATTTTAGCTCCTTGAAGATCTTAGATAAAGGCTGTCAGTATGACTTACAGCTTTAGGCCTTTATAATAAATCTCCTTCCCTGGATATGGTGGCTTATGCAGTGTTTATGTAGTTGTAGATTGCTTCTTACCACTGAGAACAGTACTTCCTTAAGGATTTGTTATTTGTTCACTGAATTTGCCACATCAACAGCAGACAGATGACCAGGGGCCATGATGTAGCGTTGTTAAAGGATGTGAATGAGGATAAGCATGGGGGGGGGGG
>JAODUD010000043.1:51414-61430 GCA_026784285.1 Stomatorhinus walkeri | reverse complement strand
TGTCTGGCCGGCTAATACTCTGAGACCTCTTTAAGTAAGATTAACACCTATCCCGTATTTTACAGGTTTGTAAAATAGCTGTCTTCTGTTTTTAACCTATATGGATGCAATTTGTTCCATATTTTTGGACCATGTGATCAATCACACCCCCCTCCACTTGGGAATTGTTATGGCTGGGGAACTGGGGGGGGCAGCATGGATGGCATCCAATATTGCTTCAGATTGGTTAATGAGCTGACAAAATCCCTAATCCACCCACTAAGGAAAATGGCGTTCCTGTCCAAAGCAATCACTGCCATTATTTTAGTAATGGTGCAGTTAACTTTTAATGTTGATAAAGTTTAAATATTGGCTGACAATATCAGCTGAAATAGGTAATTCAGTAACTTCCATTTTCAAAGTATGTTTAGTGCTAAGGCAGGGGGTGTGCTCAGAGCTGCAGTTCCAAGAGGATATCACACAATCAGATACTGTGCACCATATGTTAGTAATGTTCTCTTGTGTATGCTGTTAGTAACAATGTGTAAGCTTTGCTATGCACTACTGCAATAAAGTTGTATGAACTATAAAAGAATAAACCTACAAGCCAATATTGCTTCTACTAAAGTCCTGATAGAAGCCGAGCCAACCAGTTAATAACAAAAATCTGTCACTATAATCAAATACTAAAAGTTCCAAAAATCTTGTGTTTTGTTTCAGTACATTAGAGGGTATGGTTAGGGTCAGAGTCAGGGTTACGCCCATGGTGTACCCTAACCCCAACTCTAATCTCCAGGCCACTGTGCCCCTTAATATGCTTCTAGTAGCATTTTGAAGAAGACCTAAACCTTAGGGGATTACCATGAGGTCCTTAAGAAATACACACAAATGATAAATTAGCCCCAACAATGGGGAACATTTGGAAACACAGATTCACTCACAATTCCATAACCATCCAGGGCAAGATGAGAAGGTCAGCTTTGACAGTCACAGGGAACCAACTGTGAGGGAGACATTATACTGATTGTAGATGATGCAATGAGTGGATAGATTTCCTTTTGCTTTAGTTTTATGGAAACGGTCCATGAAGGTTCGAAAGGTCTTATATGTCTTATAAATTGTACCAACTGCAGAAACATAAAAATCCATCCATCCATTATCTTCTGCTGGATCCGAGGTCGGGTCGTGGGAGCAGCAGTCGCAGTAGGGAAACCCAGACCTCCTTCTCCCTGGCCACTTGATCCAGTTCCTCTGGGGGAATCCCGAGGCATTCCCAGGTCAGTCGAGAGACATAGTCCCTCCAGCATATCCTGGGTCTTCCCCGGGGCCTCCTCCCAGTGGAACATGCCTGGAACACCTCACCAGGGAGGTGTCCAGGAAGCATCCTAAGCAGATGCCCAAGCCACCTCATCTGGCTCCTCTCAATGCAGAGGAGCAGCAACTCTACTCCGAGTCTCTCTGAAATGACCGAGCTCCTCACTCTATCTCTAAGAGAGAGCCCAGCCACCCTGCAGAGAAAGCTCATTTTGACCGCTACTCGAACTCGCAATCTCGTTCTTTCGGTCACTACCCATAATTCATGACTATAGGTGGGAGTAGGAACGTAGATTGACTGCTAAATCGAGAGCTTTGCCTTTTGGCTCAGCTCCTTCTTCACCATGACAGACAGATGCAGCGCCTGCATCACTGCTGATGCCGCACCGATCTGCCTGTCGATCTCCTGTTCCATCCTTCCCTCACTCGTGAACAAGACCCCGAGATACTTAAATTCCTCCACTTGGGGAAGGACCCTCTCCCCGACCCGGAGAGAGCTCTCCACCCTTTTCCTGCAGAGGACCATGGATTCGGATTTGGAGGTGCTGTTTTCATCCCAGCCGCTTCACACTTGGCTGCAAACTGCTCTAGCGGTCGAATGCCTTCTCCAAGCACACAAAACACATGTAGACTGGTTGGGCAAACTCCCACGCACCGTCCAGGACCCTGCCGAGAGTATAGAGCTGGTCCACTGTTCCATGGCCAGGGCGAACACCACACTGCTCCTCCTGAATCCGAGGTTCGACTATCCAATGGTCCCTCCTCTCTAGCACCCCCGAATAGACCTTACCAAGGAGGCTGAGGAGTGTGATCCCCTTATAGTTGGAACACACCCTCTGGTTCCCCTCCTTGAAGAGGGGGACCACCACCCCGGTCTGCCAATCCAGAGGTACTGCCCCCGATGTCCACGTGATGCTGCAGATGCATGTCAACTAAGACAGCCCTGCAACATCCAGAGCCTTGAGGAACTCCGGGCAGATTTCATCCACCCCCGGGGCCCGGCCAACGAGGGGCTTTTTAACCACCTCAGCGACCTCTGCCCGAGAGATAGGTGAGTCCACCCCCAAGTCCCCAGACTCTGCCTCTTCATTGGAAGGCGTGTCAGTGGGATTGAAGAGGTCTTCGAAGTACTCCCTCCACCGACCCACAACGTCCTGAGCTGAGGTCAGCAGCGCCCCATTCCCACCATAAACAGTGTTGATGCTGCACTGCTTTCCCACCCTGAGACGCCGGATGGTGGACCAGAATCTCCTCGAAGCCGTCCGAAAGTCGTTCTCCATGGCCTCGCCAAACTCTTCCCATACCTGAGTTTTTGCCTCAGCGATCGCCAAAGCCACGTTCCGTTTGGTCCGCCGGTATTCATCAGCTGCCTCCAGAGACCCATAGGCCAAAAAGGCCTGATAGGATTCCTTCTTCAGCTTGACGGCATCCCTCACCACCGGTGTTCACCAGCGGGTTTGGGGATTGCCGCCATGACAGGCACCGACCACCTTACAGCCACAGCTCTGGTCAGCCGCCTCCACAATGGAGGCGCAGAAAATGTCTCCTGTCTCCCCCGGGACATGGGCTAAGTTCCGCCGGAGGTAGGAGTTGAAGCTTCTCCTGACAGGGGATTCCGCCAGGCGTTCCCAGCAGACCCTCACTATACGCTTGGGTCTACCAGGTCTGACCGGCTTCCTCCCCCACCATTGGAACCAACCCATCACCAGGTGGGGATCAGTTGACAGCTCCGCCCCTCTCCTCTCCCGAGTGTCCAATACATGCAGCCGCAAGTCCGATGACACGACCACAAAGTCGATCATCGAACTGCAGCCTAGGGTATCCTGGTGCCAAGTGGACATATGGACACCCTTATGCTTGAACATGGTGTTCATTATGGACAATCCATGATGAGCACAGAAGTTCAACAACAAAGCACCGCTCAGGTTCAGATGGGGGAGGGGGGGGGGCGTTCCTCCCAATCATGCCCCTCCAGGTTTCACTGTCATTGCCCCTGTGAGCATTGAAGTCCCCCAACAGAAAAGAGAGTCCCCGGGAGGAGCAATCTCCAACACCCCTTCCAAGGACTCCAAAAAGGGTGGGTATTCTGAACTGCTGTTTGGCGCATAAGCGCAAACAACAATCAGGACCCGTTCCCTCACCCAATTGCGAAGGGAGGCTATCCTCCCATCCACCGTGGTAAACCCCAATGTACAGGCGCCCAGCCAGGGGGCAATAAGTATGCTTACCCCTGCTCGGCACCTCTCCCCGTGAGCAACTCCAGAGTGGAAGAGGGTCCAATCCCCTTTGAGGAGACTGGTTCCAGAGCCCAACCCGTGCGTTGAGGTGAGCCCGACTACATCTAGTCGGAACCTCACAGCCTCACGCACCAGCTCAGGCTCCTTGCCCACCAGAGAGGTGACATTCCATGTCCCTAGAGTTAGCTTCTGCAGCCGAGGATCGGATCACCAAGGTCGTCTCCTTCGGCCACTGCCCAACTCACACTGCACCCGACCCCTTTGGCCCCTCCTACAGGTGATGAACCCATTGGAGAGGGGACCCATGTGCCTTCTTCGGGCTGTGCCCGACCAGGCCCCATGGGTACAGGCCTGGCCACCAGGCGCTCGCCATCGAGCCCCACCCCCTGGCCCGGCTCTGGGGGGGGGGGTCGGTGACCCTCGTCCGGGCGAGGGAAAACATAGATCCGTGTTTTTAGTCATCATAAGGGGTCTTTTTGATCCGCACTTCATCTGGTTCCTCACCCAGGACCTGTTTGCCTTGGGTGACCCAACCAGGGGTATAAAGCCCCAGGGAACTTAGCTCCTGGGATCATTGGAACACACAAACCCCTCCACCACGATAAGGTCTTGGCTCCAGGAGGGGGAAACATAAACAATATTATTTAAATTGTGTTGTTTATTACATTATTTGCCTCAAATGCAGCTAATTAAGAGATCTGGAGAACCGAGAATCAGCAGAAAATCAGACAGACAACAGGCTTCCACTCTGGCTCCTGAAAATTCAGATAAAATCAGCTGATATGGAGATGTTAAAATGGAACCTCAAACCCATTATCAGAGCTAACAGAGAAGCTCAGAAAGTCCTTGTCAGACTTATAGAGCTGCCTTCTCAGTTAGAGTATCTGCAGGAGTCACAGAAGACCTTTGGACATTGATTCCACAAACAGGGTCCACTGTGTTCGGAAGCCCCCCCGCCCATCCACTAAACAAGGTGGCAATTGTCCCGATGGTCGCTTTTAAAGAACTAGCTCTTAGAGTGACATTATATTGATTGCAGCTGATTTTAATAAAAGCCCAAACCCAAACTACTGGCGGTGCTTGGCACAGCAAGTTTATGCAAAAAGACTGCAGACTTGGAAATGCAGGAAGGAGCAGCATTGACTTACACACAGTATTTCACAGGTCCTCTCACTTACACACAGGATTTCACAGGTCCTCTCACTTACACACAGGTTTTCACAGGTTCTCTCACTTACACACAGGGTTTCACAGGTCCTCTCACTTACACACAGGATTTCACAGGTCTTCTCACTTACACTCAGGTTTTCACAGGTCCTCTCACTTACACTCAGGATTTCACAGGTCCTCTCACTTACACACAGGTTTTCACAGGTCCTCTCACTTACACACAGGATTTCACAGGTCCTCTCACTTACACACAGGATTTCACAGGTCCTCTCACTTACACACAGGATTTCACAGGTGCCTTTCACACCAGGTTCTGAATATTTTGCCAGCCTCCCTACCCCAAGCACTATTACTGCAGAATGTCCCAAGATAACAATATCATTTGGAACAAAAGTGAATGTGTGTCTTATCCATAGAGTAAAATGGAACCAATTCCTTCACATCATGCTGCCATGACAAAATATGAAATGTTTGTTATTTACATGAGAATAACACATAAAGAAAACAATACAAGAAAACTTCCCCCACACCATTACAGCACCACCAACCTGGACTGTTGACACAAGGTAGGTTAACCCCATGGATTCAGGCAATACCATCTGCGTGCTCCAGCAGAAACAAAGATTCACCAGACAGGCCTACGTTTTTGCAGACATTGGATGTCCAGTCTTGGTGAGTCTCTGCCCACTGCAACTTCAGTTTTCTGTTTCTGGCTGACAGCAGTGGAACCTGACATGGGCTTCTGCTGTTATAGCCCATCTGCATCAGTGTTCCATGTCTTGTGTATTCTGAGATGCTTTTCTGCTCAACACAGTTGCAGAGCGGTTATCTGAGTTACTGTAGCCTTTCTGTCAGATCAAAGCAGTCTGGCCATTCTCCTCTGATTTCTCTTGTCAACCAGGCATTTCTTTCTGCAGAACTGCTGCTCGCTGGATGGTTTTTGTTTTTCACACCATTCTCAGTAAACTCTAGACTAATGTTTGTGAAAATCCCTGGAAATCAGCAAATACAAAAATACTCTAACCAGCCCTTCTGGCATACAACAATCATGCAAAGATGAAAACCACTGAGATCACATTATTCAGTTTGCTGTATGATTGCATGCACTTTGCCTCTGTTGCCACGTGACTAGCAGATTAGATAACAGCATGAATAAGCTGGTGTACATGGGTTTCTAACTAATACATGGGGATTAACATTGTATTGTTCTATTCTAGTCTAATAGAATAGAGTAGCTGTTCTTCTAAATACAGTCCTCAGGGACTCCCAGACCGTCCCCCCTAGGAGCTATCAGGGAGCAAAGACATGGACAGTCTGGGGGACCCCAAGAATGGGTTTGAGAAACACTGATTTAACCACATTTATCCTTGTTTAGGAAGAACATACTATGAGGACAGGTGACAAATCTGTTTTTTGACTATGAGCTCTGATGTCAATTCGGCTTTTTCATGCCTCCTGAAGTCAGGTTTATGTGAATGTAGTTACAAGCCCACATTATTAGTTATTTCAATAGGCCAGTCTTAGCGGATGCATTACCCACTGCAGTCATGCTGAATTACTTCTCTCAACCTGCTTTGAATGCCAGCAAGCGTAACAGGAACAGACTGAATAAAACTTTAGCTTTAGATGAAATTTAGAACATAAAGGACAAACGTAAGACTTAAGACAGTAGCTTACCACAACGGTGTCATGGATGGAAATATGGGTAATCCAATATTAAAACTAACAAGCAGTTATCACACTTTAATATGAATTCCTAGTATTATAAACTAGGTTTCATGAAACACTGAGTAGTACAATCTCTTTACAAACATTATACATAGTAATACAGGTGATGTCATCACTTGAAAAAGAGGGTCCTGGGCTTGAGGCAGACTGTGCAGTCAAAGGTAGTAGAGCTGGGGTGGGCAATATTACCCAGAAAGGGACACTGTGTGTGCGGGTTTTCGTTGTAACTTCCTAATTAGATTACTAAGTAGAGGACTGATTAGCTGAAGAGTCCTCACACCTGGGTATGATCAGCTGACCTAATGGTTATCCCAAGAGCTTGCATACACACCGGCCCTTTTGCGGATAAGATTGCCCACCCCTGTATAACATAAGCAAATAACATTCTACTCATGACTAGACTCAACCTAACTGAATAAAGCAGTACTGAATGTGAGGGTAAATCTAACCATTAAAAACGTTTTTCCAAGGAAACAATGGTTTGTTATATTTTCCCAGACATATTTTCTCATCATTGTTTTATACCACAAAAATTAGATTACTTCTTATGGACTTTGTGGATTTTAGATATTACTGGATTCTTCACAATAAGTTTTCTCCAGACTCCTGCTGGACTCTTCCTGCTAGAAACTAAGTTTGTAACAATCAAATATGAAATCACACGGTGAAATATATTTTTTTTACTTGATAAAGTTAAAGAGGAAACAGATCATCTGTAACCAACAACAGCACACAGGGATAACTTCATAGGTGATTCATAGTTGAAACTATACTGCAATTTAAATTAGCAGCAATATTAACCAATAGCCTAAAACAATATAAAACAAATTACAACACATAACCTAAAAATAGGCATGTTTTAAACATAAACAATAAAATATTTAGCAATGGCTGACTGCTTTTCCACAGTTATCACTACACAGGCACACAAGTCAAGAGGTTAGTCTGTAGTCAGAATGGGCATGTTTGCATGTTAATTTGTATTTCGCAAGACCTAAAATGGCACACTATGAAACACCAGCATTTACTGTGGTGCTACAGGATCCAAAGCATGATTCCTGGTATAGAATAGAAGTATATTTTAACCCTCGTCCTTTCTTAGGCAAGCCAATACTATTACTCCCATCTGTCACTTCTTCAGTTAACTTGACCGGATTTACATAACACATTTAATTGTTACACTAAGACTGAGCGCTCAGTTAATATCACATTTATTTGTCTTCACAAAAAGAGTCCATTCCCAAGCAGCCCAAATCGGGCCATCCATCCATAATACCAGGCGTTCTGCCCACCAGTCCCTCAGACCGTAAGGTAGCACACTGCAGGATAAAGGCAACCAATGGCACTGCTGAGTTGGATGGAAGGCTCCCCTGAATTGCAGGTACACAAAATTCAAACATAAGGTCCCGGAAAACCAGGAACAGAACCCAGGAAAAACGGGAAGTGATCACAGCAAACCTAAGAGACAGACACCACCAGCTGTCTGGCACACTGACTGTAGAACTGCCAAAGCAGGTCCATGAACTCAGGAGTAAAGCTCTGAGTAACCAGGACCAGAAGCTGAGGATAAATCATTGGCCATGAAGAACCACAGAGTCAGAAACCAAATGCCAGTACCCAGAACCATTACGCCAGTGACCACGATGGCAACCTTGATAAAAATCCAGGAATAACACAACCAAACTGAAACCAAGGCCCACAAAGTGGACTCTGAGTTGACTAGTGCACAAGGGCCCTATGTTGGAAGAACAAAGATAGATAATAACTAAGCAGTGGGAAATTAGTTGCTTGAAAGAATTTCCATTGGCCCTGTAAAGTGATATGTTAAAATGTATTAATTTCATATATTATATGCATTTTCAAGCATGCAATTTTTTGCTGCAATAAAATCTATATTTTGACCTCGCACACAGCAGTCGATTTATGCACATATATAACAAGTACTACAGTAAAAATGTTAAATCTCAGCTAGGAGCACGGTAATATTATCATCACCTCATCATTATCCAAAAGGAGTGTAATGACCATGAAGCACTATGAATGTTATGCTAATCCACACTCACACACAATATGGGCAATTTAGAGACACGAATTCACTTACCCTCACACTTCGGAACAAAGGGATGTCAGGAGTTTTCACCTAATATATTTTACTCCTTTTTTAGCCACATATAAATACTTATGTTGGCCAGTGTTGGGAAGATTACTTTGGAAATGTAATTCGTTACAATTACGTTATTCTATTTAAAATGTAATAGTAGTGTAACTATTTCAATTACATGTACTGTTTTGCATCATTGTGACACTCAGACAATAATGTCACAAAGAAACATAGTCAGGCTACAGCCCTTTGGCACTGATCAGGCACTGACTGGCTGTACACTCTAATCTGATCTTACCCTTGCATCGCTTTTATATGATGCATGTTATGAATATTCATTATTATTAATTAAAATAAGATAGCGCCTTCCAACAAGGAATATGGAGGGTTTACAACAACTTAGTTCCTTAACCGTGTTTCCTTTGTTTGACCTGCATTTACAAGGCTCTTTTATTCAAAGTGAGATGCAGTTATGAAAGCAGGGTCAGTCAATCCCTGCAGCAATTAGGGTTAAGAGCCCTGCTGATCAGTTCTTGGTCTTGTATTGTTCTCTCTATACATGGTGCCATTAGGTAGCACAATGTGAAAATATTATGTTAATTATAACTACTATGCCGATGACCCCCAAATATACATTTCAACTGTACCTAATGGCACTGCGTCTATTGTAACCGTAGCTAATTGGTTTAATGAAATTAAGAACTTGGTTGACTGAAAACTTCTTGTCACTCAGTACGGAGAAAACTGCAGACTTTTCTATCACCAGCTCAGCCAGTAACCTAGCTGTCATCTTGGATACAAACCTCTCATTCAAATCGCGGGCGGACGCAGTATTGAAGGTGTGCTCCCTACAGCTACATAACATCTTCAAACTACGATGATTCCTTACTATTCAACACACTGAGAAATTGATACATGGCTTTGTACACTGCAGGTTAGACCACTGTAATGATCTGTCATCTGGGAGCACACACATTAAACACCTTGCAGTGTATTCAAAATGAAGCTCAAATTGTCACTGGGAGCAGGAAGTTTGAACACATAACCCCTGCTCTTAGTTCTCTGCACTGGCAACCTTCTATTGCATTTTTTTTTTGCCATCCAGTCAACCAATGGTTTGAGCTTTTCTAAAAGCTCTTCTCTTTTTCCCAAGTACTGACAAAAATAGGAGTCAGCCAATCACAGCAACGCCAGGTCATCTCGACAAGCCCGGCGCTGCACAATCCTCACTGTTTTGCTTCTTGCTTTTCACCCTCTCATCTCTCATTCCTCCCTTGACATTCGGTATAGCCACTGATGCTGCCCCAGGCTCATCCGTCATGCTCACTCCTGTTATTGGTGTCCTGCGGCACAGGCCTAGTCCAGTTATCGATCAGACCCCCTGGTACCTCATTCAATAGGAGGATGCAATAGGGTCAGCTGGTCAATAATTCTTTTTTTTTTATCCAGGGACCCTTGTGACTCACTGAAATCTTACTGTAAAGTAA
>JAODUD010000043.1:39925-51314 GCA_026784285.1 Stomatorhinus walkeri | reverse complement strand
TAGGGTCAGCTGGTCAATAATTCTTTTTTTTTTATCCAGGGACCCTTGTGACTCACTGAAATCTTACTGTAAAGTAAACAATCTTAAGTACCATTTGAAATTTGAACAATGAGCTTCAAACATCCAACCAGCTTTTCATTTTGTCCATTTTGATTTTCTCCTGATATACAATATATTAATATATTGAAAAAGAGCTTTGTCTTACATAGAAAGATAAATCTGTAGGAGAGGTGATGTGCCGCTCTCCGGTGCAGCTTGCGTCCATGCTTGTGTGGCTTCTTCCTGCATGTGCCCTGTGATGGATTAGCCTGCAGGCTGCACCCTGCCTTGACCAGTACTGCATTCTCTGCAGATGACAGCTAAAACACTGATTATATAGTACTGTACTATGTATTACACTCAACTTTTCAATTTCTTCATGGCAGATTAAGGTCACTCTACTTACCACAATCTACGCGATGCAATTTAAACGTATCAGTACTGTTATTATACTAAAACCGTATTCCCGTCATGTTTCATTTTAGGATTCTCACTTCAAAATACAGAGCAATGTTTGTTCACTATATGCATAGGTATTCACCAGGAACTGAGTGAATTTCCAGGAACGTAGATGTGCACAGAAACAATGAATGAAAAGCAATGAGAAGAAAAGGATTATTGATGTGACGTCATCTCAGATCCTAGAGTCCAAATCCAACAGGACTCTGCATGCTAACATTTAAATTAGCCGCATTGCTATCCTTCCCTTTTCTGGTGGGAAATTGTGTGTCTGGTCAGCTTCGTGGTTCCCTTTTACATGTTGGCCGAGATAGCCCAATGAAATTCAAAGTAAAGAAACGCACGTCTAATAGAGAAACGCGCTGCAAAACAGCAAAGCATATTAACGTTCATGACGAGCCTCCAAACACACTGCACATTAATAGACGCTACATAAATTAAGGAGACATTTTCATCAAAATGGCAACACATGCAAAGCACATTTTACACACGCGCCGCACATTCACAGACGCGCCGCAAATACTGAAAACAACCGCAACTTCGGAAACGCGCTGCAACTGGCAACACAACGGAAGTGTTTCTGGAGGACCCTTTGTCCGGGTGGTCAGATGCTTGTGAAAATTGTTTTTAACGTAAACGTGCATGAAAAAGAAACAGTAAACAATCAGTGGCAGCTGTTTTTATGATTAACCTGTGTAGCTCGTATGTCCCCCCCCCAAAAAAAATAATAATAAAATAAAATTGGTTCGTGCAGCAAGTGAGTTGACTGGACTGACTCTGGAAGGGGGGGAGTCTCTTTTCAATTGTCAAGAAAGTTCAGAGTTGGAGTCAACAGAACAGTTTATATTAAAATGCCATTTAGTTAAATGTAACAGCATGACCCCAGACAAAAGCCTTTTTGTTTCACAGTACACCTGTGCAAGAAGAAATAAGAAAAAAAGTGTATTGAGTTGGATAGAACCACATGCAAAAGGCTCGGAGCCGCTGTCTGAATGTCCAATAACTGTCCACAAGCCAAATTTCCATATTCATATTCCATTTTGGTCCATTAAAAGTGCTACTGTCTTGTTATTTGTATTCTCATTTAACAGCAGCTCATCTAGAGCAACATAGAGTTAATCCAAAGTAATTGTTAACCTTGCTGGTATCATAAAGTGCACTATATTTGATCTGCTCAACAATATTCATGCTGCAGGTAGTATTTAGTAAATCAGGTGTCTTTGATTCTTTGCTAGATCATCATTCGTGCTAGATCATCTTTAGACAGCATCATTTGTTATGAAATGAATCCATTTCTGATTATTTTTTATCCAAACCACCTCCCCCTTCTTTGTAGGACAGGTTAACTTATCATTTATTTTTATTTATTTCGCTTCACGTAATGCATTGAATTCTTACTGCAAATTATAACTAAAGCATTTGTGATGATTTTTGCAGCATCCTTTAGTACTGAACCGATGTATGTTTCAGAATCTGTCATCTTGAAAGAATGCAATCAGCATAAAGAATTACTTAGTTCAAATACAGCAACTTACTTTGCGGCATATTCACATGCTGTTCATGCCTCATTTTCTCAATTAGAAACCTATGAAGCTGATGGTGAAATGAAAAATGTACTTTTTATTATATATTCCAGGTCCCCATTGTAGGCACGTTGCTATGAATCTGTAAAATCACCATGTCAGCAGTTACAAGTGCCAGGTAAGGCTTTTTTGGTCCAACTATGAGGAAGATACATCCATGCTCACACACCATTCCTTAAGGGGAGTTCTTATTGATCATAGGCTTCTTTAAGACACGTCAGGAGTCAGGAGCACCAGTTAGGGTCTCAACCTGTTATCCTACTGGCAAGAGAGCAGTACTGACACTGATCACCATCAATCTAAGAGCAGATTCTCGACAACGAACACCCCATTTTAACATTTTTTCTCAAGAAGCTGTGGCTGTTCGGCAGGACTAACATCAGTTTCCATGGCAACCAGACTGAGCAGTGAGGTCAGGAAGCCAGAATTCCCAAGAAGAAAATGGAAACACCCAGAGAGTTCCTGACAGCAGAGCCTCACCTCAGACACAGTGTTTCTCCTCCTGCTGTCCTTTGTTAAACATAGATTAGACTAGTGTGGTGCAGTGCATAGAAACAACAAAAACACAGCTTCTACACACTGACCCTTTCTTTTATATGTTTGAGTTTTATTGTTAAGTTAACTACATGTCACAATCGAATTAATGATACTAATGTATGGTTAGAAATTGTGTAGCACAGAGCTATAACTAGATAACCAGCAATTATGAAGAAAAATTATGCATGAAAGCACAAAGAAACTGCAATGGCACTCTGCCCAAAACCCCTGTAAAAATATACACAAATTAAATGTAAATAAATTAAGGTAAACCTTTTTGCCAGAGTAGGCTATTGAGAAATGTGTTCCACTTTGATGGTCTGTGATGGACCACTGCCCCCACATTGTGCTCTGTGTCCCAAGCCCCCCGTATTGCATAGGAGGGTGGAAAACAGATGGATGGACAGATGGACAGAAGTTAGACTGTTAAATCAAGCAGAATCAGAAAATTCTATTTAATCATATAGTAGAACAAGCTGGAATTCATCAGTGCAACTGCTTACATACACAACTACCACAATAAAGCTAGTGCTAGCACAAGGGAGCCGACTGTCACAGTGAGCTAACTGCAGGTACAAACATTCCTGTGGCGTGCTAACTGCAGGTACAAACAATGATGTGTCAAACTGATTGAAGATACAAACATTTCTGTGATGAGCTGACTGCAGGTACAAACATCCACATGGCGAGCTGACTGCAAGTACAAACATTCCTGTGGTGAGCTGACTGCAAGTACGAACATTCCTGTGGCGTGCTAACTGCAGGTACAAACATTCCTGTGGTGAGCTGACTGCAGGTACAAACATTCCTGTGGTGAGCTGACTGCAGGTACAAACATTCCTGTTTTTGAAAGCATTGAAATCCAGTTTGTACTTGCTTGCATGTATTGGGTCCGTGACAATGAGCTTTATGTTAATTGTACATAGATTTGGGGATTTGATGTATAAATATTAAGATTAAGTTCTAATATTAGGTGCAATTAATTGCGATTAATAATAATAATACATTTTTATTTATAGAGCGCTTTTCTAGGTACTCAAAGACGCTTTACATAGAGATTGGAGATACAATAAATCACAGAAGACTGTGCAATTAGTTAGTTATTTTTATTGATTCCCAGTCCTAATAGTATCACTTTACAAACTTTACCAACTAAGCCAAGAAATCTCATTCAATTAATTCAATGTCTCAGCTGAGACTAGAAGTTATTTTTATTACGAATAGGGTTATTTTTATTGCATGTTTTTAATGGAAATTAGTGGACATTTTACCTTTACTTGTGATAGCTGGATGAAAAGCTCATCCCCCCAGAAACAAGAAACATTAATGTGCCCAGAGACTGCTGGTGTCATGCTGTCATGTGCAGAATTATCCAGTGCCTTGACGGATTTATTGATCGTCGCTACATATGCACAGTCTCAGAAACCGCTTTTAGATTTAGATAATAAGTAGGACACAGCAGTCCATACAGACACTTTTCAAATCACTGCCTCCTGACAGGAATAGCTGCATAAAATTACCGATATGGCATAGAGCTCACAGACTTTCTGTTGGGATCTGTCTGGCAGAGGTCACTGCAAAAACCTGGCCTGGGGGAGAGAAAAGAGAATGGAAAAAGAGAGAAAATGGGGAAAGAGAGAACTAATTGTGTACAAAGTGTAGTAATTGGGAGAATTAAGATCAAAGTCAATGTGAAGCACAAAACAGCAGTAAGGTTCGACTGCTGTCAGACAGGCCATGTTTTGTGCTGGAAGGGGGGCACTGTCTGCGGGACAGACGTGTTTATGCCACAGCCTGCATCCATGCCACACACAAGAGAGACTGTCAAGCCACCAGTGGGAAAAGGAGCAAGAGCAAAAAGCAATTAGTATTCACCAGGGACTCCAAGTTAGTTAGACCAGCTGTTCTGTCCTAAAGAGGATAGATATCAACAAGCATTTAATACACATAATCTTATGTAGAGGTATGTAAATATGCTATTTTTCTGGAAAAATATATCTCAGTAATCTTACTCTCTTAATGTTATCTTATGATGTATTTATATACACTACCAGTCAAAAGTTTTGAGAGTGATGGAGCATCCAAACTTATCTTAACATCAAGGTGAAATTATGTCTGATACAGACATATGTATTCATAGAACACATGGTTTATTATTAATTTAGACTAATTATCCTATTTATCACGGACTTGGATGGATTTGGTGCATGGGCGTGGCATCATATATATATATATATATATATATATATATACACAGATTATAAATTCAGCCTCATATACAATTAGATATTAATGGCAGTAGAATAAAGAACACAATAGCCACTTTTATTGTCATTCATCAATACACCGGTTAGTGCACAACAGAATGAAGTTTCATTGCATTACACAGAAAACATTACACAGGACAAACAAATATACTTTATGGGGAATTTAAAAACACCAGTTAGCATAACTCATAGCATAAAATCTATTTCAGGACCCTCTACACTCGGCTTGCGTGGAATCGGATTGTTCCTGACATCAAACTGTCCATACATCATACCACAGGATGCGGTGCGATCAAAAGCAGCATTGCTCTGGTATCTCGGCAAAGGGGTCTTCCAAATTCGTTGAGTGTTGGAGGGTTTATCCTGATAATTTCACCCCCATAAACAACATGGTATATGCTATACTGTGTCACTATTAACCCCCAAGCCTATGCTACACGCTTATAAAAAATTCCCTATCAAAAGCTGAAATTTGTGTCTCTTGCCTCAGTTTAATCTGGCTGAGTGACACGATGCCCTCATGACACGATTTGCTGACCCATTGATGATGCGACTGAATTCATGATTTGACAAGAGCTGGCATTTAGGGCACACCATGTGGGTGAAAACTCTGACTGCAAAGGAAAAAGGAAACTATATGGAATTTAGGAAGCTTTGTGGCCTACCTATATTTTAATCAAGCCACTGCCTATATTAACTATTTCATAATAAGATGCCGTTAAAAATATTTTTGGCAGTATCACTTTCTAAGCACCTGCTCATCAGGTTATGCAACTGAAGGCAGCAAAACTAAGCTAAATACGGCTACACTTTCAATGAAAAATGATTAGGGTTAATCTCTGCCTTTCCCGTTCTGTCCATTATCTTCCTCTTTGGCCAGCAAGTGTCACTGGCCTCCCCATCCATCTCTCTGTGTTTCCTTAGGTGTCCTTTATCTCGCAGTCCCTATTGTTCCCTGTGCTTCCCAAGCCACCTTATGGCTGAATGGGCTGCATCTGTGGCTGAGCACCACGTGTCTTCAGTTCCCTCAACAATGTTGCACATTTTTTCTCCGTTTTGTTTTCCCCAGGTTAATTATGTTCTTATGTTCATGCGTTTCAGTTTCATTCCTGTTTTTTTTTTACTTCTTGGTTATCCTTGCATGAATCTAGTTTTGTAGTCGTCCTGTTTCATGTTTGTTCTTAGTATCTCCTAATGTTTGAATGCTGGTGCTTGGTACTGATCTTCACCTGTTCCCTTTAGCTCCCAGTCCCTGTTTTGTATAATTAGTAACGGTCTACACCTGTCCCTCGTCTAGTTTGCATTTTTGCCCCTTTTGTCTCATTTCACCAAGCAAAGGTATGGAGTCTCAGTGGGACCAGCTTCTCATGGATGGACTGACTGCTGTTCGGCTCAAAAATGCAGCATATCCAACAGCCCAAAGGGCATGGTGCTGGGGGTCTTTTTTTTTTTTTTTTTTTTTTTTTTAACCAGACAATCAATGATGTTCGGTTAATTATTGGCTGAAATTAATTAGGGCCACCACTGTAATTACTTTGGGTAACTACATTAGGAAATCATTTGCATTAAGCTGAAATAATGAATAAATTGTTTCCATTGTTGTGGCTGTTTGAACACTCAAACTGCCCACTTTTACCTGATCGCTGCTATGTAACATTGGCCCCACACATGTCTGAAACATCAGTAGATTCCCTCAGAAATATGAACTAATGAAAATGAAGCCACTGTTTACTGGTGTCCTTTGAATTTTCCTTGAAATGCAGTATTTGGACACATATTTTTGCAGAGGAGACTGAATGCAAAATGTCAGACTGACATTTAGAGTGTTTAATTGCCATCCATCTTCTAACCACTTAACCAGTACAGGATCCAAAGCAGATACACCCTGCAGAGCATCTCATCTCTTCATAGCACACAAAGGTCATTTTGAGATGCCAATTTAGCTGTGTGTCTTTGGTGTTTTGACAGGAAATTTGCACAACAGAGGGGAACAGAGAAACACACACACACACATGCACATGTTTGTATTCATATCTTTGTAGGAGATCTCCATTCATTCCTATAGGAAAAACCCCTAATTGCAACTATGACAACTTTAGCCAAAAGCAACCAAACAAAATACAAAACTTTTGCTATTGTTACTTTTTTGATTGCAGTCACAGATTCTTATAAAATTGACATTCCCTTGTGGGGACTGAAAAAAAAGAGTCAAGAAAACAAGTTTTATAATACTGTAGGGATATTTGGTCCCCACAATGCAATATATACATACACATAAACTCAAGTATTTATGGGTACCATCTATTCATTTCTATGGGCAAAACCCTAATCCCAACAATGACAACCTTAACCCCTACTCAGCCCTAACCTCAACCATAATTAACCAAACAAAATACAAGTATTTTGGCATTTTTAGTTTTTTGATGGCAGTCACAGATATTTATTAAATTGAATTGCCCTTGAATGCCTCCCAGTGACAAAATAACAGATTTCTATAACATTTTGGGGATACTTGGTCCCCACAATGTAATGTACAGTGTAACCAAAAATTATTTGTACACTGTAAAAATGGTCAAAAATGGAAATGAAACTGAGGATATTGAAGAACAAACTTTAAAAACCATCTAAAATGTTACAATTATGTGTGTTATTTAAAGAATCAAGAAAGAAAATTATTCAAAACATATTCTGGAATTGTTTTCAAATGATGTAATTTATTGCTTACAAACAATTATTTGTACACCTGGCCATTCATAGAGTTGAATGAATATGTGAAAATGGCAGGAGTTCCCAGTCTTAATAGAGGTCATTTAACACAACCAATACCAGCTGTTCCTGCTGTGTTTTCTGGGTTTTGATCCAGGTCTGGCAACCCTGTGCTCACCATGGGGCATGGAAGATGGTGAGATGGAGACATGAATAACACACACTGCAGATCCTTGTACTGCAGACAAAATCAGGTCATGCAGGTCTATTTGTGTCTATAATTTGTACCTAGTTTTATGCTGTTTCTGGAATACAAAAAGGCTGAATGACTTGCACAATCATTCACACCCTATAGTTACTGACGCTAGGAGACAGAATGCTCATCTCTACTTAACAAAACTATTACAAAGGGTCACCTTTTGGGTCCATTATATCACAACTTGAGCTATGGACCAGCACCTTATTTCAATCTTGTTCAGGTTAGTTATATTACATATTTTATTTGCTTTATGTAACATATTACCTCTAGTGAAAATCAATGTGCAATTTTACTATTTCAAGTGCTGCACAAAAAGGCAGAATTAAACAGACAGGAAGATGACTCCAGAAAAAAAAAATGTGTGCAAAAAGCTGATAAAAAGTTCCTTAATAGCATTTATATAAACGGCTCATATTTGAGTAGAATGAGGAAACCTTTACTGGAGTAATCATATCAGGACCTTACTGAGGCAGACGTAACTCCCACGAGTCAAATATAATTTAAATTATTCACCACCACAAAGACCAACATAATCTAGTTGTTTTGCAGCCGCCTAGCATTAGTGTAAATATTAATAATGCAAAAGAACACAATGCTACGGTGTAGCGAGAAATTAATAGAATAGAATAGAATAGAATAGAATAGAATAGAATGATGATTAATACTAAGGTTATAAATACAGGCTCTTGTCTAGGTGGCACCCCCACTGCCACTTAGGACACTAGAGACACTGGAATAGAAGCACCATTCACAGAGCTTTTATTCAGAGGCTTAAAAACAGTATATAGAAAAAAACAGGACACTAGAAAGAGCAACTTTGACAAGCAGGTGTTTACATTTACTGGTAATTGTAAGTTGCTGTAATGTTATCAACATTCTAAGGCTTCCATAAACCTTTTGAGTTCACGCAGATTTATGATTTTTTTTAAACAGACTAAATGTTTTAAAGCTGAACATTCAGAACTTAGTGCAGACGATAGTATTCCTTTTATGTCATGTATTAAACAAATGATAGAGCTCTATGATAGCATGCAAAGACAATACACAAAGATGGATGCAACATGGCATTATTGCAGATATTTTTTAAAAATGTCTGAGAGTCCAGCTCTTTTTAGAATGGACTCTTATCAAGAAAACTGGTTTGTAAAATCCCCCCCCCCCACCCCATTTTGGTACAGTACAGCAACAAAGATGGTTTTTGATGTTTAATGCTAATGTTCATTGTGAATGACAAATGGTGAGACAGACCAAGTTAGAAATGAGCAATGTATGTCAGAAACAAGTCTAAACTCACTTTGTAAAACACCCTGGAACATCTGATTGAGAAATACTTCACTCATGTATCCGATAATAGATGTTTATTACTCCAACATCACATACTGAGCAGAGTTCAATTATATTCCATTACAGACCACAGACATAGGTCTACATATTTATGAGCATGTGTGTAAATAATTACAACCCACCTAAAGTATGTCTCAATTTTCATAATTAGATTTACCCACATGACAGAAATAACAATTAAGTCATACGGAAAGAAATGGCACTTTTCTTCTTTGATGAAGCTGCCTGAAATTGTTTAGCCGAAGGAAAAGAGAACGGTGTCACATGGCAAGATCCTCATTAACCGGTCTTGTGGTAGAAAAACTTTACTGTTTCACAAACTCTATCTAAATGTGTTTCTTGTCTTCTCACTAGCATAACCATATCTGTGTTTGATGCTGATATTCTCCCAGTCAGTGACAGGTTTTTGTATTGTCTGCAGTGGCCACCACATTCCTCTCCATCACTCATCCAGATTGTCAGCAAAAACTGTCTGGTCAAAATTCAGTTCAAAAACACTGAATTACTGTATATGCAAAACCCTGATCAGACAGTGCTAAACAAAATGGTTTTACTGACAGGCATCAAGATTCCTTTGACCAGAATAACAAAAAACAAAGGGTGTCTAAGAAAGCATATGAACACAGTGAGTTTCACCACCATTACATGGTCAGCTTTGCAGCTCACATCTCATGCAGGATTTTCCATCTATTTCCAAAATATAAGATGAATGCATCAAACTCCATGCAGGTCTCTAATCTTTGTCATTTCAAGCTGAATGACCAAAGCCTTGGCGCAGCTATGAAATGCCATCACTGCTTCATTTAAAGCCACACTGTCTAACTTACCTATGTTGAGCTTTGACAAACGGGCAGATGATGTTGCAGATTCTCACTGGGGTTTCGTCGCGGCTTCCTTGCCCAGCTTCCCCCTCCCCTCCTCCACCAGCCTGCCAGCCTCCTGCTGTAAGAGCCGCTGCAGCGCTAAGATGTCGAAAGGATTCTGCGTCTCTGTTGCTTCAGCTGAAGACTCCCATTTCTCCGCCTGTCTCCGGTGAAATGGGGAACTAAGGGATGTGAGCATCTCACTCTCACTCTGGCTATATCTCTTGGCCCTCCCTCATTCTCCCTTTCCCTCTCCTTCCGTTTCACTCTCTCCTCGTATTGATCCATCTCAGTTCTGTGCTGCCTATAGTGTGCCCCCTAGTGGCCAGTCTGGTCATGGCTTGCAGCTGAAATCTCAACCTGCTTTTCTCAGTTTTTTTGTCTAGAAGATAGGGAGAATAAAGACTACAGGGCTATTTAATTCCACAGACAAGAATATTGCAGTCGGAACCACCTCATGCTCATACTACATGCTATCAGGACACATGCAATCCCCAGAATAGAAGAATAATATATCTTTTGTGATCTCATTTTTTTCTTATTTCTTCTGTCAGACAGACAGAGTTTCTGAAAGTTTAGGAATGTCCAAGATGCACCACACCATCTGGGTACCAGGTAAATTCTTCCTTTGCATGTATTACCAACTGCATACGAAAGCTGAGGATTTCAGCATAGTCAGTATAATTTGCAGGATGTTCTAAAATTGTTGTGTGTATGTGTGTGTGTATATATATACACACAGACACACACACACAACAATTTTTTGTGTTTGTGTTACCTTACTGCTTGGTCCCTATATAGGAGAAGCCATTCTGCACACCACTGTTGTAGTGATTGCACATCCTGTTAGCTTTAATGAGCCCGGCCATTCTCCTGTGACCTCTCTCATTAACAAGATGTTTTTGGCTGCAGAAATGGCATTGGCTGGTGGTGTTTTGTTCATCACATGATCCCCCTTTAATTCTAAACACTGTCAGGTGTCAGAATTTGACGGGGATGGCTGTCCCAAGGTGCTGTATGTACCGTGTAGGCAAAGCCGGACTGATGCACGGCCTAACCTGGTCTGTATCCTAGGGCCTCGAGTTGTAGGGGGCCTCTTTTTTTGTCCGGGTTGTTACAGCAACATTTTATGATATAATAATCACAACATGTTCAAAACCTCTTAGATCACACTTTGTAGCCATTACAGTCAGGGATGGACATAACATGGTACGCATTCACCTTTAAAAACAATACAATAACGATTAAGGTACGATAGCGACAATCGATTGTAAGAGTGCAAATGCATACTTATGTGCATTTATTAATAATAATAATAATAATAATAATAAT
>JAODUD010000043.1:22202-36666 GCA_026784285.1 Stomatorhinus walkeri | reverse complement strand
ATCTGCCGGAGCTTGCACATTGCACTTCATATTGTACTTACCTAACTGTTAGCACTGCCTATAGTCTCCCCTACTTTCACTAATTGCATATTTTATTTCCCCTACTCCTCCTGGGGAGTGCTGCCAGGAGACCTCAACCTACCAAGATGTCCAGCACACCCTGCAACATGTGACATCACCACTACCAATGACGTCCGTGCATCCAGCTCGCCGTTCTGCCTGTGTCATCTTCCATGTATGACCCACTGCCTTACTTCTGATTGCCTGGTGAATGGAAGGAGCGTCAGTACCAGCTTGTCGTCTCCCCCCTGCTTCCTGATTGTCTCAAATTTTATGATTTGGACAGTATGACTTAGCACTTAGCCATCTCTCCAATTTGACTCTCCCTGCCGGCCCCTGGAGGATGGGCTCCCCTTTGAGTCTGGTTAGGGTTAGGGCTTTCTCTGCTGACCCCTGGACGATGAGCTCCCCCTTTGAGTCTGGTCCCTCCCAAGGTTTCTTCCTTCTCGGGAGTTTCTCCTTGCCACTGTCGCCTATGGCTTACTCACTGGGGGCTTTGGGTGGGGATGCTGTAAAGCGCTTTGAGTCGATGTAATGTCGTGATAATGCACTATACAAAAATCAAAAATAAATTTGTTTGTTTGTTTTTGTAGACGTATATGGACAGTGGCCGTGGCGCCGATCGACACCAAAGTTGGAGGGTCTGTCTCAGTGCTACATTAGTGGGTGAAGATTTGGTGAGGATTGGCTGAAGCGTGGCTGAGATTAAGCTGCTTGATTAAAATAGGCATGGAAATGGTGCAGGTTGGGTGTTGGCTGGCGGTCGTAATGTAGAGGCAGGTCAAGCTGTTTTTATGAATCATCCATAAGGGCAGTGTTCTGGATCTCCTGCTACCAGAATGACCTAGGTGGGGTGGACACTGTAGGAGTGTGTGCACATTCAGTTTTAGGGAAGAGAAATAACATATCCTAAGAAAAACAATAAGGGTCCATTGCACTTTGTGCTTTGGACCCTTAATAACTACATGTATTAATTGCATGTATTGTTAATTATAGCTGGTCTGAGTAATAAACAAATGTGTAAAGTTTCACTGAACTGTCAAGCAGCTTTAGTCATATTTTCAAAAAGCATTTACTGTCCACTTTAAATAGCTGCCTTTACTGGGACTTCAATCGTTTAAATTTACTCTTATGGTTCAGTGATGTAAACTGAATCCAGGGCAGCCAGGCAGAATTCCACCAGAAAAAAGGGCTAAACTAATTACAAATTCACACATGGGGGGATGCAGCTAAAAACACAGGAATAGGGGGGTGAAGCTCTAGATGAGGTATGCGAGTCCTTCCGGGGGCTCCATGCCTTCAGAAACAGGCTCTGGCTTTTTACTGCATAAGCAGCTGGGAGGGGCATGATGATCCACTTATATTATCCCATTTTTCCTAAAAGCCCATTATTTTAAGCTGAATTATACAGCTTATTTGTATTCTAAATATAACTCCATATTACCAGCGCCACATTTTTCATGTCCATTGAACATTTGTTCTTCCATATAACTTTACCAAATGAGATTGTTTTCCAGCTATTTTCACATAATTATTACACAATATGTTCCTATGAACAAGAAGCCCATTTTCCTTGCTGGGTTGTTTTACAATTGGAAATATTATATTTAGTCACATGATCAGTGTCAAATGGTCAAGACTCTTTCCTATAACATTTCAGAGAAATTGGACACATATATTTTTCTCCTCTGTGTAATATGCTGGATATGCTGCATATTGTCTTTGTCAGAGAGCCAGATGTCCGGCTCTCATTTTTGCTGTAGATTTCCAAATTTGTTTTATACCATTTTTGTGGGCGGAGATTGCAAAAAAGTAGGACATTTATCTGCTTTGCTTCCACTCCGATAAACGGTTTTGCTTACGAAACAAAACTGCAGCTGCGCAGCCCTCTGTACTTGGCTAGACAGAGGTATGCGGTGCTTCAATGCTGTGATGGAAACGCAGCACGTGTAACATGTGCAGAGGTAAATTTCCCTGTGTAACAATCACTCAGGAGAAGATGGTGAGCAGAACAATGAGACATATACAGTAGGTGCCCGGGAGGAAAACAAACAACGAAACGTACCACTCCCAAAGTCTGTGCTTTTAGTTTGGAAAACGCATCAATTAATGACATTTAGGATTAGCTGGAATGCACAGTTTGCACATTATCAGTATTTATAAACTACATATTAACTATAAGATGCAATAAACAGGTTTACTTGCCCATAATTCTGTCCCATGTCATCTTGCTACTTGGGAGATTTTCCTTTCCAGTCAGCTTGGAATCGGGAGGCTTTCGGCAGGGATAATGTAAAGCGCTTAGAAACAATGTACTACACAAATAACATTGAATTTAGTTAATTCATAGTAATCCTAACAAAAGCCTGTATAATTAATATCACAGGGGAATTATGGCAGTTTCTGTTGGAAATCTTTACCTGAATTTATTAATATCACAGAACTATTGTCAAGGAAAAGCCCTTACAATTTACTATTAAAACAGATCACTGTGGCTGGTTAGCTCAGTTGGTTAGCATGTGGTGCTAATAACACCAAGGTCACGGGTTTGATTCCCATATGGGCCATGCGGTTTGTGGCCAGTAGTAGCTTAATGGTTAGGGAAGCACACTTGTAATAGAAAGATTGCTGGTTTGAATCCCTGACCAGTGAGGCACCCTGAGCTAGGTACTGCCCCCATGTGCTGAATTAGCTGCCCACTGTTATGCCATGAAAGTCACATATGAGTTAAATGCAGAGGACTCAGCTTGTTGTTGTGTGCTGTGGTGTATTAACACTGACCACTAAATTCTAATAATTTATCTTTCACCTCTCATTTGCTACTAGAAACATATTATTAGTAACATTTGCCCAAAGTTCATTTATAACCTTCATATCATACACTGAACTTCTGACAGCAAAAAAACAACTGCAACATGGCTGATAGGACGTTGGTCAAATAGTCTGACATACATGTTTCTTTTTCTTAATTTAGTGTAAAACATGGTGCAAAACAACATGTAAATTGCTGGATTACCTATTAATCTAGGAAAATGCACATAAATTCATATACTGGGAATGATATGACTTTTGTATGAAGCCCTTCGGCGCCAAAGTTCTGAATGTTGAAATTCCTAGTTTTGTTGTTCTGGAACAAAGTTTGCAGTTGCAACATGACAGTTTCATGTACAATGTATAAGAGCCACAGTACACTGGAGGGAAGCAAGATTTGCAAAAAGACGAGGAGAAAATCATGGTTCCTGAAATGTGTGAAATTACATTTTCATGTGATTCACCAGCTGTCCATCTTGCATGGTTTATAAAGGCACAGAAGTACAAAAATATCTCGTCTAAACCCTCGCATTTTATACCCATAGTTCAAACACAAGTCACCTTCCCTCTGGGCTTGAGCATATGCACTTGGGTCGCTGGCATAGCAGACCTGGAATATACCACTGAGCTCATTGGGAAAATAACTAAAGTACCTACAGTTGAATTCTACATTAGTTTTAACATGGGAGATCTGAGTTTTATGCTTCTCATAAAAGGTTCTCTCCCCATGCAGATAAGTGAGGCTTAATAAAATCCATCCATCCGTCCATTTTCTGTAACCATTTGTCCTATTCAGGGTGACGGGGAGTGCAGAGCTTCTCCTGGAGGTTATGAGTGTAAGGCAGGGAACAACCCAGGATTGGGGTGCCAGCCCATCACAGATGCCAAATAAAGATCAATTTTGCTGACACAAAAAAAACAAACGGGTCACTGACAAATTGCATTTTTAGGCATAGGGTGATGTCAATACATTTGGACATGTTAATACAGAGTGGTATTCAAACTGACATCTCTACATTCAAACTCTCTCTGGATTTGGCCCTTTTACACTCCAGAATGCTGGCATAAAGTAAAACGGAACTACTGCACTCACAAGTATCTAATGATAAATATCTGGTTTTGTCTTGACAGTAGTGCAGCATGATTAAACATTTTTAAATGTTGATCTAATTCTCACGACAGCAATTCTGCCATGTTTGGATTAGTAAGGAGATCTGCTGCGTCAAACGAAGTGCACCCTTTTCCTGAGCTGCATCAACAATTGACAGGATTAACTGACAGGACTATCTATACAAACGAAGAGGAACAAACAAATCTAATTTGTGCAACAAAGTGAAAGAAATTTTTAGAACAAGAACAAGGGCCTTTTGGTGACGTTAGAGGAAAGAAATTACAGCAACTCCATTTTGAGCAATAATGCTCATACCAAAATGGGGTCACACTCATACATGTGGATTTTTTTTTTTTGATTAGCACAATAAATTTAAAGCAAAAAGCAGTTGTTTGAAGGTGTTATACCTAAGAACATATGAGGTTTAAGTTTATATTTAGTATTTCTTGCAGTTGGTAATGAGCAGTTTGCTAAAATTCTGGAGTGCCCTTTCATTTCTGCAATGACAATGGACAGTTCCATTTCAGTAATAATCTTATTGTTACCTTAAAAGAGAGTAGTAATAAAATATTATGGTTCAATAATCATGAGAGAAAAACTACAATTCTAATTCTAAGTGAAAAAAATATTGTAAAATTATTATTCACTTATTGAAAAAATAAGTGATTGATATTTTACCCAGGATCATGCAGCCCTATCTGAGAGGAAAATTAGCAATACCTATGAGGATATACCTTCTTGCCTTCTGGCTATATTTATATTCTTTCCCCATTCTGTATCTCTCTCTAAAAACATTTTATGTACACAAAGCACCTTGGGACGACATATAAATATAAATTGAACTGAATATACTTGTAACATTCCAATAACTGAACTAGAAAGAAAAAAAAAATCTAAAACAATTTTCCACTCTCACACATTAAAACTACCAAAAGCTCATCAATGCCAAACCAGTACAGGTTTTGCTCTTCGTTGGGCAGAATATGTTACGTTTAAGTGCTACTCTTTATAACACTGGACCAAGTAAAATGACATTACTTTGCTTGGGGAGTTGTAGTTAATTGAGGAAGCTTTATACAGCTTTGTGATCTGTAAAATGCATCCTGATTTCTACTGAGTGCAAATTGACTTGTATCAACCTTCAGGCAAAAGGCCAGCGTTACTTGCTCTACTTAACCGGAAACATAATTGCTACAGTGCAATGAGTCAAATTCTGTGATCCTCATCACAGACCGGAAGGTCAGCTAATGACAAGTTCTGGGCTGTTTGGGGACAATTATAAAAAGATATTGTTTTTGAACGAGTGTTTCATATGTAATATTTGTACTGCAAGTCTTTAAACCAGCTTTTAATTATGTATTGCACACCTAATATTTTTAAGTTGATGTGTTGAGAACTGGTTATAAGAAACTAGGGGTTTGCAATAACAACAATAGTAATAAAATAATTTGAGGAAAAAGGTGTAATACGAACAGATTAAGTTTAACAGATTAGAAGCATAATATATAGATAAGAGTTTGGTTAGGCTGTACACCACCAGCCATCACAGTGCACACGGGATTGCAGTGACCCTCAGGCCAATCCCAGGTGGCACAGAAAGCCCCAGGCGCCCAGCCGTCACAGTGCACACGTGATTGCGGTGACCCTGAGGCCAATCCCAGGCGGCCAGCCATCACGGCGTACGTGCATGCACCATTTAGTAAGACCACTTCACCTCACTGCATGTTTTTGGACCGTGGGACAAAACTCATGGTAACACAATGGAGAACAAAGATCTACTATTTGGCCATCGTGCTGTTCAGTTAACCTTCATGCCATTTATACTGCAAGGGATTTTAGCAAATTGTACAATTAGTGGAGGTATTGTATCCTTTAGCCATGGTCTTATGCAAATAACTATTTTTTTATCATAGTTATAAAATACATTTCAAAAACTAACGGCTACAAAGATGCAGCACACATGAAACACTAATTTGCATAAAATAAAAAAATACATAAATTAGATTGAAGAACCTGAAATACACACACTGACATTCTGTGCATTTTCAATGTTTTGAGCTGGGGTCTAGTGTAATTTGACGTTATTTAAAACTAATTTTAAGTGGCAGTCTCAGTTTGCAGCATTTCACATGATGACAGCCAGGCTTCCCCGCATGTGGTTGACCTCTGCAGCAGAGAAGATAATCTTTGTTTGTACCAAAACAAACTGAAAAAAGCAGTACTACACATTACATGTAAATATCATCATTATCTTAAGCTAACCATCTGGTTTACTGTTTCAGCATAGCATTGAATCAAAAAAGCTGTACAGGTGGAAGTGAAATTGCCTCTTAATCCATCCATTTAGACCAATTATGCATCAGGGAATTGAAACATTCATCTGAAATGTTCTTTTAAAAGCCTTTTTAAGGTTTGGGACAATTCAGTAAGTACAAGAAACAACTCCTCATACAGTTTATGAAACCCATAGATATCAGAGGTGGCAATTAATGAAAAATTATATAGAATAAAGGTATTAACTGAATAATAAAATCTGGCTTTATGAAAACTTCAAGAATCAAGAAATCTCCATTAAGCTTTGTCTGAAGACAATTTAGCTCAAAATTCAGCCCTTTGACAGAATTTCCAGCTGATACACAGGACATCTGCCAACAAATGGTTCAGTGGAAAAGGTACCAGCCTGTCTGACAGCAACAACCATGTCACATTCAAAATCACCTTTCTTCCCCATTCTGGTGTTTGAAGTGATCATTAACTGAAGGTCTCTACCTATATCCAAATGATTGTGTACATTGTGCTGCGGACATATGATTGGCTGATCAGATATTTGCTTAAATGACTAGTTGAACAGGAATACCTAATAAAGTAGCCAGTGAGTGTATATATGAGGAGTTAAAATATTTTGACCATCCACACATAACGTGAATAATGCATTCCAATGTCTGGGAAATTTAATGGTAAACCGACATTCAGTACTTGCAGTCAATGTGTTGAACACAGAAAAAAACTACTTCTTCAATATTCTAACAAGTCCGTACCTTCAGTCTTTAAAGCCAATTCTTGAAAGGACCACCTACTCATTTTTAATCTTACCATCGCACCATTACTTTTCAGCAAAATGCCAAAATGAAGTACCCATCTGGGATAAGACATCACTCAAACCACTAGGCCACAGTTACGATCCTCAAGCCCTCAAATATGACAGTTTAGGAGTGAAATAATTCCATTTTAACAAGAAGCAAAAACAAAAGGATGTCAAAATAGGAAAAAACTGTAACTGATGGAAAGATGTTCATTTATTTAAGAAGCAGTGTTAACGTTTATGACCGCAAATAAACACAAAGAATTCATACTACAAACATCTGAATATGTATTCAAAACATACCGCAGCAACTGGAGGCTAAGAATAATGATCGCATTTACTGAAAAACGGACTTTCAAAGAAATACAGGCTAAACATAAAATGTTCTGTCCTATAAAGAGCAGCAATTGTATGGCAATCTGAAAAGTAAATGACAGATCATGAAGTCAATTCTGATATAAATTATCAAAATAAATAACCCTAAGCAGGAACATCACAAACAAAAAGCAGCCATGTTTTAAAAGTGTGGTAGCGGTAGAAAAAGCTTAATTACAATATGTCCAAACATTTCCAGTAATTCCATTTGCAAAAATAAAGTTTGCTTTTGATAATGTATCCTGACAGCACTTTACCTGGGGTCAAACAAACCTTTAAGACAGAATTGGCTCAAAAAGCATCTTAGGATTTGGTGATATCTATAATGCAATTTTCTTTAGTGTTGTGCTTTGGCCTTGTTGGAAAATGCACATGAATATTGAACTGTTCCTACCAACTTCTTTATTGAAGAACAAGAGAAAGTATGAACATTTAAAAACTCCCTTGATGTTTCTAAGGAAGAGTAAACATCCTCAGTTCCTCAAAACAATGTTATTCAAGAGTAAACTGAAAATTTGATTCAAACTGAGGATTTCAAAAGCAGGAAGTTGAGTTTTCCCACATAAATAATATATGGTTTTCCATTATACGTTCATAAAATTCCAAAGGAATCCTTTTAAGGAGCCTTTACACAGGACGCAAGTTATATGCTGCTCATACAGTTGAATATTTCTCCCACAAAATCCAAACCAAAAAGGTTCAAGGAACGGAATGCGGTTGTGAAAGGCCTTGAATTCTAGTGAATCCTCATACAAGTTCGAGTACCTATGGAGTGAGGAAAAAAGGTTGGAGTCATAGGTGAAAATAAGAGTACGGCATTTTCAGGTTATGCTATCCTATCCATCTCATTGGAAAGGCTGAATGGATGGTCAGCATTTCAATAGTAACTGAAGTAAATTTAATGCATTGTTAGTCATGGAAATTTCAACGTAGAATCCTGAACTTCAGGTATTTATGAAAGTAAAACAAACATTGTTCTGTTCTAGCTGAAGAGGATAACTGATAATAGATGTGACCTTTTTAAAAGGCACACAGTGCATGTGTGCAGAGTATAAATGGTTTTATTATGTTAAATCATTACAATTACTGATCACAAAAACAAACTAAGACATACAGTACACACACTTTGCTTGGGTATTTTCCAGGTCAGTTTTGATGATCACTTACATTAAAACCCAAGCAGGGTGTCTGAAATCAGAGCCTGAACAATACCCAGCCCCACAACCATCTTACTCTTCTTTTTGTTCAGTGGGTTTGTGGCAACATAAGTTCCCACCAGAACAGAAAAAATGAACTAACACGGCAAAAATGTGTCTTGATGCATCATAGAGAACTGCCAATCACAGACCATTCACATTAGTTGAATATGAATTCATCATTACACCCATACATAGGTAAATATTGGTTCAATGTAACATAGGCTGACAGGTTGTATCTTCATTTATACTAAAGATGTGCCATAACCAGAAATACAAGCAGTTACCTGCTGACAGCAGTACTTAACTGTCTGTAGTATGTTTAACATAAAACATACTATTACTAACATTAACATACCTTTATGGTTCCTTGACTGTTTGCTGCAATCAGAACATTGGACTCCTGTAAATCAATTAATGACACATTAAGAGAAAAAGGTGCACAAGTACAACAGTAAACTCTTCAGGAGACCATCATAAAGGGTGACACTGTAGCATATTACGCGAATAATAATAATCCTGGGGAAACTCCTAAGAGTGTCACGTTTTATGTAAAATCTCCACAACATCTCTTACAACAGCTTTTAAATGCAAGCCTTCCACTCACCTCCATTCAACTCTAAATGTAACATACTGTACTGTAGTACATACTGTACTGTAGTTTATGGGTAAATACTTCCCACCTGCCGATTGTAAATTCACTATCCTATCTAAAGAGACAGCACTTGGTTTCCTCAGACATTCCTTAGTATTCTTAATTTCAGATCAAAGTGATGAGACTGAGTTCTTTTATCAAGGTTTTCAGAATTGAGTTTATAAAGAACATTGTCACAAGTAAGTATGCCGCTAGAGATGCATCGTGTGTGTGTGTGTGTAACAAGCTGTTAGTCATATCTGCTTTTTGAATACAACAAAAACATTTCTTCATGACGGATTCCCAGAGCCTGTTTCCAGAAGCCTGCACTGGCTTACTGTGGATACAACACAATGTAAAATTCACAGAAATGGGGAAGAATAACTTGTGAATGATTCATTTTTGAATTCTGACTTGCTCAAAAAAAGCAAAATATAAATTATACTTCAAAAACAACAAATCATTGTTAAATGCATCAATAGGTATTCAAATAGAAATATTTAACACAAGTTAAATGCGAGTCCATTAGAAACTAGTGGTGCCAATTGATAAAAATTCCAGTTAATCAAAATAATAGCCTGTGATTAATCATGACTAATCAAATTTAAAATGGTAGTAGGCTGTTTGCTTGTATTTTTGAAAGATGAAACAAATACATGGTGTGGTCTTGCAAGAAAAATGTACGAAACTGGTAAGAGGAATCGCATGTTTTATAATACCTTGGTTTTGATTTGATACCACACCACTGAGTTGCATGTTTCCAATGTGCAAGTTGCTACACTTTGCTTAGATTTTAAAAATTTTGTTAATTTGCAATAAAAACAAAATAGGACATTAAGATTTCCAGATTAATCGCAAGTGTTGACGCTTCAAGCGGCATTGTTCGGTGTTTCGCGTGTGCCCCATTTCATCCAAGCGGCTTGGTATTACGGTGTTCCGGGCAATTCAGTTTCGCTGTGTTTCTCTTGTCTATCAGGAAATAATGTTTCCCTTAATATTAAAGCAAAGAGGTATGTGAGATGTCTGAAAATCACTCAGGTACATTATTACACGTGAATACAGTAGAGTGTCATGCATAACAGTCATAAGCAATACTATACCGTTTTCATCAAGAAATATCTCTATCCAGCAAATTAAATAATTTCATTTATTATCTGTAAAAACAAAAAATATCGAAAAGGCATGTGATGGTATGGCTTATTTTCCTCAAGAGCGTCGACATTACATGAAAGACATGAAAACATCAGCGCAATCGTGTACAAATCAGCTTACGACAGAGGAAACATAGGGAAACTGAATTGCCTGGAATGGCAAAAACTTTTTTTATTTCGACTCGTCCCATCCAAAACCCGCTGGATCTGTTCATCTGACCATATGGCGATTAAAGCCTGTGTTTCTTCATTTGTCCATCTATCCATTTTGCTTTTTTATATTTTTGTTTCTACTGCTTTTTATTTTGTTTCTCGCTGTTTGCTGTGTGTTTCAAAATATGGAGGCTGTATTTTGTGTTTAGGTGGCAGGCTATTTGCATAACCAATCGACAGCAAATACTTTTGCAAGTCCCACCCCAAAGTACCAAAGAAGTACCCCAGCTGGTTTGGCACTTTCAGTACTGTAACTTTCGGTACTGGTACTCGACCGGAAGTCAATGAAAAAGCGAAAGTACCGAAAGTTCCGTACTTTGTGCGGTGGAAAAGCACCCTAACACACTGCACTACTGCAAGATAAGGCCTTACCCCATCAGGTAGTGCTCTCCAGCACACTGCACTGACAAACTCATTGGTGTCATCTTCTTTCTTGTCTTTATCCAACACACTCTTTACAGTATCAAACTTGAACGTTAACAATGTCTTGGAGAGCCCCTTGTAATACAGATACAGGGAGTTGTTTTCACTTCCTGCCAAGGAAAGAAGTGGCATTAGGTTGGCACAACAACAACGTTCTCAAATAACTTAAGCACCTTCAAGATTTTTAGGGCTACAGTGTTGTCACAATGTGTCTCAAAATCTCATCGGCAGGCAAGTACCAGGAGCACCCTGTAGCAGCATAATCATTTCACACCCTGGTTTTCAGGCGTCACTTGAAGTACCACAAACTGGTGTACAGTAACACACTGCCCTCTTGCTCACCACATGCCACGTAGTCTCCATTAGAGGCCAGGCCAACAAAGTTCTTCTCATTGATGTGACCTTTGAAAGAGCGTAAACAGTGTGGCTTGTTTACATTCCACAGCTTGAGCTGGCTGTCAGTCGAGCTGTAGGGAAGGACCAAGACACACTTCATACATATGTGCACTCATCCTGGCAACAGCGCATGGTCCATTTTACACAATACACAAATTCTCAATTGTATTTGTATAGCGCATTTTCACAATATTACATTGTCTCAAAGTGCTTTTCGTTATTATCCCTGCTCAAAGCCCCCAATGAGCAAGCCAGAAGTGACAGTAGGAAAAAAAAAAACTCCCTAGAAGGTAGAGATCTCAGGAGGAACCAGACAAACGTTAAGACCAGAAGAACGCAGAAACACCATCAACATACAACAAATGAGCAAAGTTCATAACTTACGCTGACACTATCTCCTCGCCATTAACAAATTTGGCATAGGAGACAGCTTTTCTGTGGCCCTTGAACACCATGATCGGCTGTTTAGTATTGCGAAGATCATAATAGTGAACACAGTGATCTGAACAACAAAGAAGCAAAAACACAAAACAGCAGAATTTTAGAACACACAAAACTGAATATTTTTTTTCCTGATTCACATCATGTTAAGCACCATTCAGGAAGGCCCAATAAAAACTGGAAGCAAAATATAGAACAGGTTTAACTGACATCTGAGATAAGTGGCCGCAAAAATAAACACGAAATAAGCATTTCTCACAGAAAATTACTTTCAACTTAAGAAATGTTTTTAAATCCAAGAAACGAGAAGAGGGAGAGAATATCTAACAATGTCATTTGCCCAAACACACAGGGGGAGTTCTGATTAGTGTATACCTGCACATCCAAAGGCGAGATGATACCTTGACGATGGGCTGAACTTAACACAGCACACATTTGCTTTGGCCTCAATGCTGGCAACTGAGTTGTCCAGGTTTGTAGACCACAGCTTCACTGAGAAAACCACAACACACCCATTAAATAACCCAAGTAAAAAAACAGGCACTTTAACCCACACGAATTTTAAGATTTAACATGCCAATTTATAAAACTATATGAACAGTATATAAATAAAAATGTGCAAATAACATGTATTGATAATGACATTGACATTAATTTTATTTATAATGACAAATAGACCATGTACAGAAACTGTTACATTCCATTACACCTTGTGTGTGGAACCCAGTATGGAGTTGCAGTAAAATACCAAAGAGGGGGCTGGACCCAATCTCTGTATTCTGTTTGCTTGGAAGTGTCTATAACCCAATGGTATCTACCATCCAAGTTAGCAGAGTGGGATATTTGAGGTTTACTCTGCGACTTGTCTCAAAAAAGAATAATCAGGTGTATGAAGCACACAAAGTTTCTGTGAAAAGGTAATAAGATTCATGAGATATCACATTCACAAGGTCATGTATCTTCTGCAGTTACCCATCCCTTTGCAGCCACTAAGTGGGGTTGCTTCAATCTTCAAGCGATTTTTCTCAAAATTTGACAGGTTCCAGATCTTTACCCAATTGTTGGAAAAGGTCTGCCAAATACTTTTTGAGTTATTACGCCAAAAGAAAAGTGCCTGGTGGTGGCAGATCTGTCAATGTTTTGCGTATCTCGGGAATCAATTAGGTGTATATCAGCTAGTATACTTCGCACCATCAGGCTATAAACATCACATAGACCTTCTCTACAGAAGTTCTGCCAACTGCTGTGAAAAGCTCTAAGTTATAGTGCAAGGTTAGAGCAGAATACATTCCAGCTTCCTGTGGGAATAAACAACTCCATGGACACCAGTATGATGGGCCATGAGCCTTACACAGATGGTATAAGCCTTTCTGCAGCCCACTGAGAAGCATAGAAAATTAAGCATTTGAGAGAAACAATCTAGGTGATTTAAAGGAGCCATTTAACCTCCAGCACATGCATCCTAAAGTTTACAGACAGCATCTAGTTAATTCTCCAATTAGGCTGAAAAAGGTCAGATTACTGCAGTCTTGTAGTACCTTTTGCATCATCAGAGCCAGATGCTAAGAGCTTAGGATCCATGAGGTTGAAATCCACACTCCAACACCGTTTCTCATGCTCCTGTAAGGTCACACACACACACAGATTAAAAAATGAAAAAACAGGTTTGCAAGTTAAGGTGCATGATAGATGTAGATGTCTAGCTAGCTAAGTTTGATGTGTGCAAAACAAGTATATTCATAGACCAACCAAGAGATATCTTGCTCCCATTTAAAAATTTAGTTCCAATAAAGAAAAAAAATGTTCAACAAATTAGGGAGTTATTTTCAATACATCTAAAGGATCATGGAAAAACATGCTAAATATTGCATGCAGAGTATCTCAAAGTGTGTGCAAAAAAAGGACGCTCACCTGATAGACCTTTGACCTCTGTCCTGTGAAACCATCCCAGAGAATAACAGTTCCCTCATAGTCGCTGCTGGCCAGCAAATTCTTGTGATAGCTACTCCAGCTGATACAGCTAAGAAAAATGTGGGCATATAATTAAACTACATATGCGCATTAAGAGACAATGACATTGGTTGGTGGCCAAGTTCACTAACCCTACAACCATGATCACTGTGGGTAACATTTAAGATACCTGAAATATAGATGTGTAGTCATTAAAGGTCACTCAAATCCAAACTAGAGATTTATAGCCAATTGGTGAACATGACTGATGATGCATTGCCTGATCAACACTGCACAGCATATCACTGGAACTGCAACGACAGCATATCACTGGAACTGCAGCAACAGCATTGTCCATTAGAGTGAGAAGTAATTCAAAACAGCAACAAGGGGATGACACCATAAAGAATGTCACCTTATTTTTGAGTTGCAAGTCATCTCATTGACAGGGTAATGAATGTCCACGGCGTCCTGGATCACAGTCCCATATTCAAACACTTTAATTTTCTTGGTAACACCCGCAATAGCAAAATAATCACAGTCACGGTCAAACTCAATACTGCAACACAAAAAGCACAAGAGAAGAGACTGTCAATAACAAAAGTGCTAGAACTTAAACTG
>JAODUD010000043.1:0-15177 GCA_026784285.1 Stomatorhinus walkeri | reverse complement strand
TTTAATTATTCTTCCTAAAAATAAACATTATGGTTTTGGCAGTTCGCTTAAACATTGACGGCTGCGGAGTGGCCTACAGGCTGCAAGCTATTTCCCAACGCACGTTTAAGATGCCAAACTTCATAGTAAGGAGGAAAATAAATCCCCAGCATTTAGTGCCACATCAGTCTCAAAGGCATTTAATGTCCCAAAACAAAGACGAGATCTGCAAAAGGGTGAAAGGCATTGGGCTTCTTATTGTCTGGCGTATCCATTAATAATAATAATTATGATAATAATAATTAGTATATTTGATGTTTTCAAAAGAGATCGGAATAGAACATATTTACGTTTGGAAGTCAGTGGTGTGTCATTTGCTAATAGTAGCTAAAAAAGGTCGGAAAACAGTGGAGAAAACCCATTGCTTAAATAGATAAAGAAGCCAAAACTCCAAAGCTCAAGATTCAGGACAGTGGCTCCGATGTCACAAGTGCTGCAAGAGCCTATGTTCCATCAAAAATAAATAAATAAATAAATAGCAGTTTTGAAGTCTGTTTTCTTGCCGTTAAGAGAGGAATGGCGTGGGAAGCTGCTCTAAACTTCCCGTATTTTGGGTCAGGATCTTAGGATTTTTCAGCCTGCTTGAAAAAAAGTTATTATTTGTAAACATAGGTTATATAAATAGCTGATTTGACAAGAAATTATTCTGCATTTTAACCTCTATACCGCAAATGAAGTACGAATTAGCATATACAGGTTAAAATGCATGATAATTTCTTGTCATATCAGCGCAAATGCACATAAAATACGTGCACATTTGCACATCACAGCAATGGATCGCCACACGTATCATTTTTAAAGGTGAATGCGTACTTGCGGACCAGTTATATGCAGCCCTGACAAAGATTGTATCAGAAATTTGGATCGGTATCGGTGCCAATCCAGACCTATTTGACGGATTGGGTATCGGCCATGTGTGACCAATCCACGTCCTATACTTACTTATTTAGTTTTTGGCAATCTCTAAAAAGCCCCTATTTCGCATTAAATATATTTGCACAATCACACAACAGCTCTTTCCCATGTGTTTTTTGCGGCATTCAAGTTGAACAATAACCTCAGGCTAAATGTAAAAGCTAGTAGTTGAACGGGAGCCATTTATAATTTATGCAATTTATAATTAGCCGACTAATCATTTTAATAGTCCATGACTACTCTATCAAAATAGTCGTTAGTTGCAGCCCTAATATGTATACTTTATTTGTAACCCAAACTCCCCCCCAAAAAAAACATAAATATGCACAACGATCCACAAATATTTCACTATCCACAAATATGTATTTTTTAAATTTGTGTTGTGTAAAATCATATCCACAAAAATATGGAGCTACTTGCACATGTGAAATGTATTTAGCGTGTTTGTGGATCACATTATATTTATGACTTGCTGCTGTTTATTTGCAGACTTTTCGTCCACTTTGTTCTGCAGCTGATCAGTAGAAAAAAATCCACAAATACATCACTATCCACAAGTATTTATGTTTATTTGTGCTGTGTAAAATCATATCCACAAAAATACAGAGCGATTTGTACACGTGAAACTGGTTTTGCGCATTTGTGGGTCACTACCTGTCTATTTGTGGAGTACGTCATATTTGTAACTTCGCTCCTACTTATTTGTAGGTTTTTGTACACCAGCTGAAAAATCCACAAATGTGAGGTTCAGTTCATTGCTGCACCAGCAGGTGGCACCTGGAAGAGAATAAGTCTTCCTCAAGTCCTTTTGTGCGCCTTAAAAGGTACTACCACCTACAAATAAGGGTACATAAACTTGAGGGTACAGCCCCAGTGACAATCAAAAGTACTTATTACCCTTTTTTGTAAGCATTTGCACAATAGTGCCTCCGAGGCACTGCAATCGGGTCGAATTCCGATGACCTCATTCACATACACATGCATACACATACACACCAATTCTCGCTTCCACCAGGTATTCCATGTGATAAACGACGATGTGGTCAGCCACTATATGGGGGGCATATTCAGGCATAAATAGGGGGCATATTTGTAAGTCGCACTGGTGCATCTTGTTATAAAACTTAGTTTTGCTGTCTCCAAAAATGGTCGCAGTCTGGAACTCTGTTGAGCTACACCTGATTTCTCAGATGTTTTTACACTACGTGACAAACAAAATCAGCAACACCACCACACATACGAGAGGGTTAATAGGTTTGACTCTGGGCATAAGTTTTTCCTTCAAGCTTCTATGATGTGTTCATGCAACACTGCATTAGACAGCCAATCACCAAGAACTGTAATCTTTATGCAAGATGCAAGTTTAATAGCTCTCAGACACTGAGATTTACTGTTTGGGTATGTGAACATGGCACCAAATACAATACATTTTTTGATCCTCAATATGATCGGAGCATTTCAGTCAGTACCACAAAAGTACTGAAGTTCGGTGCCCAGGCCTAATGCTCACAATTTGGTAAGGAGATTAGCAGCATGCCTAAAATAGTAATGAGAGACGTATTATAACGTTCAAAAATTAGTAATCAGTATATATTCAGCGTATCCTTATGTATATTACATCCGGTTAGCGGAGCCCACCACATACTACTGTTTCGGTACATCATGGAGGCAATAAGAACTGAAGAGGCAGTGAAGAAAGGGACAAGCTCAACGGCCAGCACATTTTTTTTAAATGGGGTGTCATAGTGAATAAGGTCAAAAGACTTAGGTGGTGTGAACACGGTACTTTTTGCAGTTTAAAATCCGACACGTTTATTAACCTTAAGGATAGTAATGTGCATAAATTCAGCTTAACTTTTGGGCCTCACTATATACCTCATATAATATTTAAGGCAGACTACTAATCTGCCTAGCACATTGTGGAAGTAAGTAAACGTGTGTACAGTACCGAAAACCCAGCATCCAAACAAACGTTTACACCTGTCATCTGAAGCCCTAGTGATTATTATGCATGCGCCACATAATCACGATTATATCACAGTGTGATATAGTGCAGCCCTTGGTAGAAGATCTTTCAGGGTCAGCAATCACCGCTGGACAGGCCACTAATGGGGACAAACTTTCCCGAACATGCGTCAAAAAAAAAAAAACTACATGCAAGCAGATAGAAGCCAAGAGGAGGTACCCAATGTTAACCAAAGTTAAGGAGGAGCACCCGAATTCACCATGGCACCCAAAGTTAACGCGGCATAATAGCCAGCAGTACCAATAATTCATAAAACTTACTGGATGATCCAGCTTAAGACGTTTTTCTTCAGACCTCTGCTTCTGTTTGAGAATAAGTTCATTCACTGAGAAAGACAATGCTAATTAGGACACGTATGGTTTTTGAGCATTTGCAAGAACGTGAATAGAAAAAAGTGCATATCTTGGAATGCGCATTTAAAGCACCCTTTTAAGCCCGAAAATGCAGACAAGAACACTTAAAGATAAACAATTTCTGGAATAACGATATTTTGACATTGCCCTGACTTACTCACACCTTTCCCATTCAATGAATCGATTAAAGAGCTATGAAAATCTTACCCAAAAAGTTTGGATAGAGCTGATCCACATTGTCAATGATGTAGTTACACTTTGGACACCTGTTGCTATCTTCAAGACTCTGTCGAATGCACTTGTTGCTGAAAAAACAAACAAAAAATATTGGAATAAAAGTGTACTAGGTCCCTGAATGAACAGATAGATGGTTACTTACCAGAAACTGTGCCCGCATTTTGTCATATGAGCCTCTTCAATCATTTCAAAACAGATGGGGCTAAGGGAAAAAAAGCTCATGGGTGACACTTTCCTCAAGTTTTTTCTTGCACAATTCAGAGAAACCTACATGAAAATGTAAAATGTGTCATGTTAATTGGACTCAAATGATTAACATCACAGTTTTTGTATTTCTCATACCCAACCAACCTACATAAATGCCTGCCTATTTAAAGGAAACTGCTTGTTTTCCATATGTGAAGATGCTAAAATCTCCTTTTGCTAGCTTCTTGTGGCATTAAAACTAAGGGTACATGTTCATATTTCTTTCTTTTCCATATAAGCTTGTCCCAAGCAGTAATGGGGGCCTGGAACCTATCCTGAAAGTTACGGGCACAAGATATAAGCCTGAATAATTTGCCAACGAATTAAAGGACATACACACCATTTACACACACATATATAGTTTAGTCTAAAAAGCATACATAAATGAAACTGCTGCTATTACCAATGGAACGAGCGTGTTATTTTTAATAACTGCAACAAAATGATATTATCACTGCAGAGTCTGCAGTATAATGTGATGTTAGTCGATGTGTTTATAATCGCATTTTCATTACACTGTGGCTTGCCTGCTGATCTTCCCCTAACAGCACACTAATCTCACAACGCCACTGTTTACTTAATTACCGTCAGCTTCGCTATATCTCATAAACTAACCAGTCGGCATGTTACCAGGAGCAGCGTTTAATGAGTCCTAACTAGGAGAGTTCCATGTACCGGGAAAACTAACCATACCTACACTCTATTAAAACCCGTCCGCACGTCAGCGTATTAACAAGGCTCCACCGCACGCTAAACATACCTACGCTCCGCTCAAACTAATCCCTATATACTGCTTGATTAGCCTCAAATAACAGCGCATCACTAAACACACGTCACTCACCACACGAAGTCGTTGCTTTTATCCTCGTACGAGTTGATCAGACCGTTGCACAGCGGTGTCTGGAGAGGCCGCTTTCGACCGCTGTTTCCCGAAGAGGAGCCGGCTCTGCCCAGGGATGCAGCGGCGCTTCTGGGGGGAACCCCCAGAGACGCAGCCTGCAAGCCGTCCCCTCGTGAGGACCCTCCAGCGGCTGAACTGCTCCCATTACTTGCGCCAGCACCGCTACCATTGTTGATGTTAATGTTGCCGCTGCTAGTCCCGGGCCCAGAGCCCGCCGCAGGGCCGAGCTGCTGCTGCCGACCACTGGACATAACTCAAGGCCGCGGCTCAACTCCGCTCTGACAGGCCACAGGCAGCTCTTATCACCGCATCCGGACTTAGGGCGTTGGAGAAAGGCTCACGAAGTGCTCAGACTCTGCCTTTGAGGCAATTGCTCAGTCCCGTTTTAGAAAAACGAAACGAAGCCCGTACAAACCGCACGAAAAGCACACAATTTCAAAGATTACATAGAACCGTGCGGAAAGTGAAAACGGCACTGTCGACGTCGGGGCGTGTGACGCAGTGACGACGGGACGTTACAACACAGAATCCCTAACGTGACGTAGGGACGCCGGAACATCTCAATGCAGAAATCTTCCAAATGTGATTTAGATGATTGCATCGAAATTCGTTACCCGACTATGCTTCGTTGTTACTCATCTTTTTAATCAAAATGTTTTAATTTGCAAATACACAGTATGCTTATTGAAAAGTGGGATCCCTGTAACTGTGAAATGCCTTTGTGACTAATGCAATGCTTCTCGACCAGTCAGAAGAGAAACGTTAATGTTGGAGCGGTATTCCAATGATGTCTTTCTGTGCCTTATATAATACTGGAAGTGAGTTGTAGTTCGGTGTAAGTTGGTATGCTTGTTTATCTCACTGATATTTAGTAGTTAATGAAGTGATAATTTAGGCCTATAAATTGATGCATCACCGGAGTAGTTTCTTAAGACTCGAAAGTGATATTGACATTAGCTGTTTTTTTTTTTTTTTTTACAAGACTTGACATTTGCTTTGGCATTATTCTCAGTGGCGGAGCTAGACTTTTATTTAAAGGGTGAGCAAGGGTTTCTCAGAGGGGTCCATATAAATATGATAAATGAAGGAAAAATATTTCTCATACACACTCCTATAATAAACAATGAGTTTGTAAACATTTATTGAATAAACATTACATTAACATTTACAAAATCATGAACACCAATTATAAAGACCAAGCTTAATCAGGACCAAACATGAACTCAAACTGGATTAACACCAGACTAAACCTAAATTAAACCATGACCAAACAAGAAGTAAAATTGCACCAATGACCAAACAAGAGCAGTGCGCATGTAAATTTAAAGCTCAGAACACAGATATGACTAAAAACAAATTCTCAAAAAATAAATAAAACTGCATCTAAATTGTAAACAGCAAGATTTCTGAATAGCACCAGAACTGACCTGCATTCCCTTGGTGGTATTTGCAAAGGTTTAGTCAAATAAGGACATTTTGTTAAGCAAGGATACACTCAGGAGATTCTTCGATTATGGTGGGAAGTAGCAAAATGTTTTACAAAGTCATCCATGTTGAGGGTACGTGCTCTCCTTGGCTCAACACTAAGAATGCCAAGGTGACTTAATCTTGTCATCAACCATAGTTGTCCTTAGGTTTTTGATCAGTTTTAGAGCAGAGAAACTTATCTCACAGGGTGCAGTACTAACAGGGATGACAACCAAAATCTTACAAAGCCTAAACAGCTCATGGAAAACCTCTTTATATGGTTCCAGAAAAACAATAAATTCAAGTAAAATAGAGGGTCTCTGTAATCCACATTTCTCCCTCCTCAGAAGAAGCCGTCTGGATTGCTGAACCTCATGTTTAAGATCTTCTAAATCTGCCTCAAATGTCTGTCCAGAGGCAAACAGTGGCTCCTCTTTCAAGAATAATGGGCTTTTTGTAACAAGAGCTAGGCTGTACCCCTAGCATCATCTCACAATTCTTCTGTGAAAAACACCTCTCTAATTGTGACAGGCCACTAATGGTGAGACAGTCAGGTACCTGATAAAAGACACCTCTGTTGAAATCCTCATTACTTTGGTCACTGTACCTCTGTCCTACAGTACTCCTTACCAGTGAATCCAGAAACCTAGAACTGGCTTTAGGCTGTCTCTTACTGAGTTGCAGGGTGCTGATTTTGCAGTGCTCTGCTAGTCCTTGAGTGTCCTTCAATATCTCACCAAAGCAAGCTTCACTTCTGTAGCTTTTCAATGTATCTGTCAGGGAGCCAACTACATCTCAATCAAAATCTTTTTAATGAAGTTTTATAAGCATGACATACAGAAAATTAGAATGGTATACAGAGGGAAAGTATGAGTGATCATTGGGTCTTTTGTAATGCCTTATATACAAAATTGAAAATAAGGGAGAGAAAAAAAGAAATCGAACAAAACCCAATCCCCCGCATAATCATTGCCAGTAAATTGTACACAGAGCAATATATCCATTATTCTCAACAGATTATACACAAAGCTATCTATCCGTCAACCCGCATCACATTGGTAGGTAACATAGATAAACAAAGTTTAACAGTCGCATTTTCATAACCTCTGGAATTTATTCAAAAATGGACCCCATATTTTAAAATACAATTTACTGGAGTGTTGGAGTGAGTATCTGATTTTCTCTAGTTTTAAGCAGGACGTAATGTCTGTTAGCCATTGCACATGAGTGGGTGGGGCAACATCCTTCCATTTCTACAGGATAGCCCACCGAGCTAAGAGGGAAGCAAAGGATAGGGCACGATGCTTTTCTGGCATCAATTGCACTCCACCTCCTATAAACCTGAACAGGGCAAACAGGGTCTGGCTTCAGAGTTACACGAAAAATCTGGGACAGGGTGTGAAGGATCTTCAACTAGAATTTGTGGAGACAGGGGCATAGCCAAAACATAGGAATAAGGGAAGCTTCATTAATTCTGCATCACAGTAGGGGCTGACCTCAGGATACATATGAGACAATCTGACTTTGGGGAGATGAGCTCTGTGCACCACTTTGAACTGAATCAGACATATCAGACAATGAGAAGCACAGAAAGAAGCTGAATTGACTAGCTCAAGTATAGAGTTCCATGTGTCATCTGCTATACTAAAACCTAAGTCCTTACTCCACGATTGCCTAAGCCTGTCCATAGGTATGTGTCTTAATCCCATGACCACCCCATATAAGAATGAGATGAGTATTTTGCAAGATGGGTCTAAGGAAAGGACAGTGTCAACAATTGTGTCTTTTGATACATACAAGGTGGGTAATACAGAAAGGATATAGTGCCTTATCTGTAGATGCCTATAGAAATTGGATTTAGGGAGATTGATTTTTTTACTCAGCAGCTCAAATGACGCCAAAGTATTGTCTATAAATAGGTCTCTGAAGTGTACAATACAGTTTCTGTGCTAATCCTGCAAAATGGGGTCCTGGGTGGACAGTTTAAACAAATGATTTCATGCGATAGGGGAGGTAAGGCAAAGGTCACATACTCCAAAGCATTTCCAAAATTGAGCCCATATTTTTAAGGAGTGTTTGATCACTGGGTTCTTAATAGATTTTAATGAAGGAAGAAGTAATGAAGAGTCAAGTAATACAGGAATAGATATTTTATTTTCGGAGCGCAGTTCCATACCTACCCAGTCAGGGCAGTCAGACCGATTATGAAAAAATGACCAGAATGAAAGACAACACAGGTTTACAGCCCAATAGTAAGAGTGAAAATTTGGAAGAGCGAGCCCACTGGCAGCTTCTTTTTTTTGAAGATCAGCCTGATTCAAACGTGGGTGTTTATTTGGCCAAATATAAGAGGAGATAATTGAATCAAGTCGGTTAAAGAAAGACCTAGGAATGAAAATTGGTAGAGCTTGGAAAAGGTACAAAAATCTAGGCAGGATGGTCATCTTAATTGAGTTGATAAAGCCAACTAGAGACATGCCCAAGGGTGACCACTGTGATAGTGTTTGTCTGGTTTTGTATAGCAAGGCCATTAAGTTCTCTTTAAAAGGTCTTTGAAATTTCTCGTGACAGCGATACCCAAGTAGGAGAGTTTATCTTTCTTAATTTTGAGGGGTATGTTGCTAAGGTCCAGAGCATAAACTTTTGCATTAAGGATAAACTCACTTTTATGAAAATTTAGTTTATAACCTGAAAGCCACCCAAACTGATTAAGCTGTGACAGGGCATAAGGCAATAAAGAGGTATGGTTAGAAAAAAAGAGCAGTAGGTCATCAGAATATAGTGATACTTTGTGCTCCACATTGTTCCTCCAGACACCAGTTATGTCTTTATGGTTACAGAGGGCTATGGCAAGTGATTCAATAGCCAAATCATTTTACAAAAAGTTACTAAAAGTGCTATAAACTGAAAATCAATCTGAGCCAAAAGACCCTTTGCTTCCACTTTTCTATCCCCAATGTTCCTGTCAAGGGAAATCTCTTGGGTAAGCCTCAAAACAGCCTGAAGCCTGTTCTTCAGATTGTGACATGCCATGTATGTACATGCCCACCTAACATCTATCAGTCTCTGGAGCTCCCTTGGATTCTCATGTGGATGCAGCTCTTTTTGGACAGCAAACCACATACAAATTTATAAATATTCTGAAGATGAGCAAAAAAAGTCTTCAGCTTCAGGCACTGACTTTACCACATCAAGAAGAATGAGATTCAGACAGTGTGCATTACAATATACATAAAATGCAAACTTAGCTTTGGTTTTAATGTGTGCAGCAACACCAGAATGCTTCCCACTCATCACAGAGGCATCGTCAAAGCCCTGTCCTACCAGGTTATTTCTGTAGTCCAGACCATGCTTCTCCAGACATTCCACTATCATTTTGGGCAGACCCTCAGCATCCAAGCTTTCTTGTCTTCACTCTTTGCTTTTCGTTTTACTTCAAGTGAACCAATTACTTTTTTCAAAGCCTCATATGAAGTTTCCTCTCTTTCAAAGTTCTTCTAGCAACTCCTTTTTCTTGATCCTGAAGGGAGACTAAGAACCATTGCTATCTCTTTATCTTCTTTGACATGAACTTTAAAGTGTCGAGCTATTTTGAAATGGGTTGTCTTGCATATATACTTGCAAATATACTTACATATGCCATGAAAGAAGTTGTATGCCACACAGTAGTGCAATCTAAAGCAACAAAAAGTAGTATAACTGAACAAAGTACAATGAATTATTCACAAAATTGTTAAACACTATTAGTTAAATTTAGTTAAAGTGCACCAGAAGTACTTGGAACACTAAAGATTTCACTAACTGCTTCATCTGATGCTGAATGTAGCCTCTGAAGGCAGGATGAACATCACAACTGCTTGTAATAAATTTACATCTTACCTGTTCGAAGTACATTTTTTATTTCATCTTCAGTTGCTGCCAGCTAGGTTTTACGTTTGTTGGGTTGCACCTATATATGTATACTCATACTATACTTGTTTGGTAAACAGATACAGAGAGATTAGATGGATAGTTAGTCTGCACAATGTTGAATAAGTGTTAAAGTGTCAGACATTTACACAGTAAGCACATTTCTGTTATGTCACACCACATAGGCAGAGCAAGGATTTTATTCTCCTGTTGCCATGGTTAATCATTTTATCTGTCTTTTACTGATGAGGGGATATCATCTCCTATTGCACACGCTTAAGTCAGCCTTAACTTAACTATGAGCTGACTAAACTTATTGCTGGACTATGCTGCCCTTGAACTGCGTTGCCAACCATCCTGCAGGACTAGACAGCTAGCTAACACTTGAAAGTGTGGTTGAATTACCAAAAACTCATTTTCTTGTGTTTCTTGTGTCACCTTATCATTTTGTAAAACTGCAATACAATACAGAAATAAGGGTACATACATTTAACATAAAAAACGTAGTACATGATTAACACATCTGTCACGTACATCTTTGGCATTATCTTCAGCCTACAAACACAATCACGCAAGCTAGCATAATTTACTTGCTAAGAATGTAAATCTCAAATATCCGTTAAAAGCAAAACAAAAAACTATGGAATTTAGCGTAATTCAACTAAGGAATAACAATCCAACATAAACGTCAAATTATAGACAAATAATGTCCAGGGCTAAAGCGCTTAAGACGGGCGTTTGCCTGTGTTCAGCTGCGTCCTAAACTTTTGATCAATGCTGTACGTTTTACAAAACCGGGAAATACAGAGGAATTACATCCACGCAAATGTCCACAAGGTGGCAGTCCCTCCCAAGATAAATCAACCTAAATAAAAATTAAACCTAATCCAAAGCTACCATATGAAAGGCAGAATATGGACAGTACAGTGTTGGATTTAACTCGAGTTTGGGAAACATTTGCCCAATGTAAAGTAACATTTCTCTATAAACGATTTTCCATACATATCCAGAACTAGAAATTACATAAAAAAGTGCAAACTTTTCCATACTGTGTAAGAACCCTAAGCATTTGTATAACATTATAATGATTATAATGCTATAGGTGTTTATTAAGGCAAATCTATCAGCCGAGTATAATGTGTTTATTTACTGTGGCAGCTTGGATCGAAAACCGGTTAACTGACAGGAAGCAGAGAGTAGTTATTAGAGGCACAATATCACAGTGGGCCTGCGTTCATAGTGAGGTACCACAGGATTCAAATTTAGGACCACTATTGTTCCTAATTTACATTAATGATATTGACACCAATACATACAGTAAATTGGTTAAATTTGCAGACGACACCAAGGTGGGTGGTGTAGCAGATACTGATCTTGCAGCAGAGAGACTTCAACAGGATCTGGATTTAATTAGTGACTGGGCTGATACCTTAACCATACCTTAAGAAGGACATTGCTGCCTTGGAAAGGGTGCAACGTAGGGCTATGAGAATGATTCCTGGTCTTAGAGGAATGTCTTATGAGGAGAGGTTAGCTGAACTGAATCTGTTTAGCCTTTAGCAGAGAGCAGCGTCACTCACGAGTCTCCTGGGTGATTGTAGCTCAGATCCAGCTCTCTCAGGTGTGAGGGGTTTGACCCTCTTCTGTGAGTCTACAGCCTGACAGCCTGCAGAGAGACAGACAAAATCTCCCCAATAAATAAGATCACCTCACCATTACAAGCATTACTTTGAAGTGACTGCTCTAATAAATATTTCAATAATCATGTGAAATTAACAACACCTTGTATCTTTTTCTTTTTTATCATTATCCTTATTGTCTAGTACTTTAGCTCATCTTTTGTCTTTAGTTAACCTGTGTGCTGGTTGTACAGGGTAGCCTAATTTGTTTGAGGAGATTACACTGGAAAGCTGGGTCCCTAGCCTTATTTGTGTTAACGATTGAAAGTCTTGCAGTGCTACATAGTGTGAAGCTCCTTTGTCCTTACCACTTAAGGTACCTGAGTATTGTGAGGGTTGCAGGGTATTGGATTGAAATGTATATTAGGATAAGTGTGTTTGCACAGTCACGTGTGGTTTAGAAACCCTAGCTTCCCACCAGTGTGTCTACCCTCCCTTGGTGCAATAGGCCTCTGTCACAATGTCTTGGTGATTTGTCTTTTTTTGTTTGTTTGTTTGTTTGTTTGTTTACTGTCCCTTCCTCAACATTACGGTAGTGACCTATTTCATTTGTGATCAATCAAGCTATAGAAAAGAATATTTATTAATAAAGGTATTTTTATCATTTTCTAACACCTGCGTCTGTACATCTTATTAGAGCATTGGTCCCCTAGCTCTGGCACTCTTAGTAGTTGTGAATTGCAAGGGGTGGCGTAGTCAGTGTACATTAAGGGGCACCACACACCATTACTGAATTCTGATAAAGACCCAATACAGCCCTCCAGTTACCAGCCGTTACAGTGTTATTGAAACTTGATAAAGACCCAACACAACCCTCCAGTTACAGGTCATTACAGTGTTATTGAAACCTGATAAAGACCCAACACAACCCTCCAGTTACCAGCCGTTACAGTGTTATTGAAACCTGATAAAGACCCAACACAACCCTCCAGTTACCAGCCATTACAGTGTTATTGAAACGTGATAAAGACCCAACACAACCCTCCAGGCTTCGGAAACTCGTTCACCCACTGGGTTAAAATACTGTACATCTCACCCAAAGCTACAGTGGTCACAGATGGGATCACATCATCTGCATTCACACTCCGACGTGGAAGATGGCCTGCATGCCCACTCTCTCCTTCATGGTTTGCCATCTTCATAGAAGCACTTGCGGCAGCAATACAACAGAACAGTGAAATAAATGGATTTCATACCAATAACTCAAGACAAAATGAGTCTCTATGCAGATGATATCTTGCTTGTTTGTACAAAACCCTCAACCCTCACTACATGAAATTAATGAAATTCATTAATACCTTTTCAAACATATCAAACTACACAATAAACAGGAAAAACCTACAATATTCTCACTGTCTGAAGATGGCTGGGATTCAGCTGATCAGGATGGTCCATTTCACACCAGAAATATCCGGTACTTGGGTATCAACATCTCGACCAGGTTGCCAGACTTATTTATCCTCAACTACACCCCGTTACTAAAAAACAAGAATAATATACTTATTTCTCCAACTATCATGAAAAAAGCAATTCTTCAAAACTGGAAATACAAAATACACACTCACTGTAATCTCTGGACTAATCTAATGATATAATGCATATCCATGAAAAAAAAACATCCTTACATAAAATAAACATCCCGTTGTTTGGGGAAAACTGGGAACCATCTTTACAGCATCTAACCCTGAACAAACAGCCAGGCTAATTCCACATACCTTTCTATAAAGGCATTAAACATATCATCACAGTCCCTACACACCCACACGTGTGCACGCTCACACACACTCAAACAAACCTTAACACTCACTCTTCTATCACTCTTTTTTTTACTTTTACATTGAAATCTTCCAATACTGTATGTAATTACCAAGCTGCAGCTTAATTACTTTTCTTTCCCCTTCATTCCTCTCATTTCTTTCTATACCAGTATTTTTGTTTATATTTATAAGGTAACCTCCCTAAATAGGTCTGCTGCAGCACCCTTCAGGATACCCTTTACCATGTTGGACCAGGTGCAAACGTTCCTTTATGTCTTTGCCTTGATCACCCCTGTCACAACCACTAACCCTTGAATGTACAAACATTACCCCTGGAATAGAATGATGTGTCGATGGAGTTGACAGGTGAAGATAGGCTGCAGTCCAGATGAGCTGTGCCAGGATAGGCACTCCTCTGTCATCACTAAGGTGCACACCTTCTCTGCACCCCAGATCAAGAGCCGACTGTGGAAAATGCTCAGAGATGGACATGGATCTCACACCTATGGGAAATGGATTGCTGACACTAGACACATTTTCGTTGCTTTGAAAAGACATGAAACATGTATACAAGGAATATTAACATGCTGTTTTAATCTTTAATTTCATGAGCCACTGTACATCAAGAATGTTTACTTTACTCATGTTTACTACTTAATGCACTTTGTGTCCAATAACTGATTAAGGTATCTTGTCATGTGGTGGTGCAATACAGTTTGTAGGTATTTTTGTAAAACACAACTCAACATACCCAGTCTCCTGGCAGCACGATGGTATTCCTTCCGCAGCAGCTCCTGGAGGTGATGCTCCACAGTTAGTCGAATGGGGAAGTCAATCGCTATGACCTACAATGAATATAAAAAGAAAAAAAACTTACAACAGAAAAAAATATCATTCTTTCACATTATTTCTTGAAATGATTTTTGCTAGCCTTTACATACCTTAGTCCACCAGCTCAATACACTTTAGATAAGGCTGTTGTAGTCCCATCCAGACTACTCAATGGTGTTGCTCTGGGTGATGTTGTTTCCAGGGGTCAAGAGGTACTCAAGGTCAGGGGTGTAAGGAATACTTGCACCCTGTACATCATGTCGAAGGACAGAAGCACTTTAACCAAAGGAAAAGCAGCCTTCTGGCAATCGCACTGAGCCATCAACAAGGCTTCTCAGTTGGGAATCAGCAACAACCAGAACAAACTGAAAGAAAAATAAATAACTTAGCAAAACATCTAATAACATATGTCACTTCAGACCAGCATGTGTAAAATATAAATGAAAGTCACAATATACGTAAATATATGTAAATAAACCCAAATTTCTCAATGGGAAGACTATGTTAAAACCCAGCAAACTTTTTGATGATGCTAATTTGATATAAGTGGCACTAGTTTCTAGTCAGAGAGCATTATTAGAATGTATCTAACTAGGGTTGAACCTCACACAATCCTTTAAATTTGTGTTATGCATATACATTTCACCTATTTCACCTACGTGAAATATACCTTGATTTTAAATATCTGACATTCTTTTAAAATTATAATTTAATTATTATAATTTTTATTTCAGTAAGAGGGGGGTGGCATGGTGGTGCAGTGGTTAGCACTGTTGCCTTGCACCTCTGGGACCTGGGTTCGAGTCCCCGCCTAGGT